>ML792166.1:480458-491214 GCA_009831015.1 Picea engelmannii | reverse complement strand
CGAAGCCAAGGGGGGTAGTCCCTAACAAAAATACTAAGGCTCTTTAAACTAAAATAAGCAAAAGAACTACTTCTAGGAGTTTATTGCAAAATAAAACATAGGCATTCAACACTTATCATTCATCATTTGAGATACTCATATAAATCATTTGACCATAAGCATGCATAAATCAAGTAGAATACAAGATCTGCAAGATTAATGAAATTCGTTAGACAATCACAGATGAATGAAATAAATTGCTCACATACATAAAGATAAATCCATAGTACCAGTGACTTAAAGGTATCGTGGGCAACTGTTGATTGTGTGTTTTATTAAGGTAAATTAAAGGTAGATTAATGAGAGATTGTGTGGCCTTTTTAGAGGCTACCTCTTTGTTTGGAAACTTGCGGAGAAATTACCGAAGCCCCAGGGCCTCACCAGTAAGTTCACTAAGGGTGTCGAATGTCCAACACGGGGAGAACCTAGATCTCAAAGTTCCCATCTGACTTCACATACTCCCCTTAGGCATTTTCCCACGCATTGAAGTAGCAACTATTGAGATTTCCCTAATTAAACTACAAGCAAGGTTTATTTTAACTTTGCAAAAAAGGAAATAAACTGTGAAAACTGCTTGAAACTGAAATGAAACTTTGCAAGAAACTTGAAAATGAAATTAAGCTTTGCAAGAAACTTGAAAGTGAAAACTTTGCAAAATTTATCGTTGATAGCAGAAAGTAAAATCTAAGCTAAGCATGCATAAAGAGTAAAATTACTTTTAAGTTTAAATGCATGCAAGATTTGAGTGTTATGTGTGTTAAGTTTCCTTATGCTTGTATGTGTGTTTGAGATCATATAATGAGACTTGCAAGGAAATAAAGCAAAGACAAACACACAACACACAAATCCCCCTAATGGGGATGGAGAAATTGGGCTCCAAGGGCCCGCTTTTATTGATCTTATTACAATTTTGAGAGGATGCCTCTCTTTTCTTCTTTTCTCTTTTGCCTTTTATTTGGATCCTTATAGAAATGGATCGATTACTAAGCTAACTACTACAAAAGGGACTCCTTGAGTCTTGGTTTTCAAAGGTTGGATCTTGGAGTGAAAAATCTTCGATCTTGGATATTGAAGAGGTCAAAATCTTCCTTGTATCGAGACGGACCTGCTAAAAACCAGCAAGGAAAAGTTATTAGAATGAGCAGAAAATGACATGCAAACAAGAATTAAAAGTAGAAATTTTGTAAGGCTTTTTCGTAAGAAAAATAGGCACTAAAAAAGGAAATTTTTGAGACTTTTTTGGAGACTTAAAGAGACTAACTAAGTCCTCTTTTGAGTACTTCTATTCGCTGTCCTAAAACAGAATGTTAGAATACTCAAATGACTAGAGCTTAAAGAAAAGAAAACAACAACTTTTACTTGAAAATTTGGCAAGAAAATTCAGAAAATTGCTTAATAAAAACTAGATTTAGGGTTAGAATTAGCAATAAATTCATAAATAAATCTAGATCTTGCATGCGAACACTAGAAAGAGAATAATGACTTAAAATTGAATCTAGTTATACATGCAATCCAAGAAAGAGAGGAGGAAGAAATTTTTTTATTTTGTGGAGCCTTTGCTTGAGCCTCAAGAACCCTTGGGCAATGGAATTTTTCTTTGGTGTGAAGAAGAGGGAGGAAGTTTTCTGAAGTGCTTCAAGAGAAAACAAGGGAGCAAGCAAGCTTCTTTGATTCTCCAAAAGCTTGGTCTTTCACGCTCCAAGCTTCTGACAAATACCTGCAAATAACGGTGTTTCCTACAAGAGAGACTTTGTTCCACATTAGTTTAAACAAAAACCCCATATGAGAATATAAGCATCAGATGCATCAAACAAATATATAGACTAGCAAACAAGTAGAACTATATATCCTAATTGGATAACAATATCCTTACCATAGCCACCATGCAAATACAAAAAAGAAACTTGAAATGATATTACCTCATAAGCTAACAATCCATCCACACATGTGAGTCCAAACACCAATATTGACCTCCAAAGTCTTTTGATTCAATATAGAAAAGATATTACAACAATGACTAGCAAGGACGCCCAAACTCCAACTAGCTAGAAGGAGAGGGGTCACCTTCTATTTATTCCATTCCGGGTGATAATTCCCAAGAGAGGATGTGCTAGTGCGTGAGGGAGTGGCACATGTGATGAGGGAGTGGCGCATAGAGTAAAGGGGGGATGGAGTGAGGTGATGTGAGGTGGTGTGGAGTGATGTAAGGTGGAGTGGAGTGGAACGAGAGTGAATAGGACTGAGGTCGAGTGTGAGTGTTGTGTGAGGTCGAGTGCCAACATAGGGATGTGCACCCTCTCTCCTAAATGCACCACCTAGCATGAGTGGGTCGAGTTCTATCTTTGGGATCATCTCCCATGTACACGTCACTAAACAAGTCGCCTTCCTCTTTAGTAAACTCCCCCAAGCTCTAAGTTGACTGAAAACCGAGGAAAAACATGTCCCCTACATGTTTCCTCACTTTTAGCATTTCTCCTAAAATTTAGGGAATTTAATTAAATGACCATTTTCTGTCCTTTTTCGAGATAAATACATTTTTGAGTGATTAAAATCACTTTTTTGCCTATACAGAAGGGGAAAAGGGGTCTAAAGGGTGCTCTGGCTTAGAAAACGAGCACAAACATGGCATCTGACAATGACTGATGCCATATTTTTACAATTTATTGACTTTACATTAAAAAAAATTCGTTTTGCGGGAAATTCATTATTTCAGTAAAACAATAAAAAAAAACAATCGGGACCTAGCACAATTTCCATATGACTTAATAGACATGACCTAACATGAACTCATATACATTTAGACACTTGACATTGGTTATACCATGCCAAGGCCTAACCACCAGCACATACTCCAGCTTTGGAGTCAGTCTTGAGTGAAAAAAACTTAGAAATTATTAATCGCCCACTAAGGCAGGCAAAAAATAATTAACAAGTGAAAAAAAAACACTCTAGAGTACATGCTCGTACACAGGTCTTAGGTGGCCAATAGTCTTTTACAACTTTCATGCTCAAGTCATTTATTACAATGCCCCGAAGGGATGGAAATGCAGAAAAAGGTGGTCTTTAAAAAGAACTGTTGAATCTGTGGACTCTGACTTCTGAGCATCTGTCTGCTCAGCCTCTGGCAGCTCATCTTCAAATCCAACTAGTGCAAATCGGTGGATAACATGACCTTCACCTTGCTTTGCACCATTGGATGATGAGACGTGGCTTTTGGAGGCCCTTGTACCCTCTTGGAGCTTGACATCACCTTCCTTGGAGCTCCTTTGCATCCACATATGTGATCTTGGAGGAGACATTTTGGTGTATTGGCATGTATTATCATTATGAGAGGCTATTTGAGGGGTCATCCTTGACCTATCTCACTTGTATCATGGATCATTCGTATTTTTGGGGGCTTTGAGGGGTTATAGTGAGCTAGGTTTGCCTCATATAAAGAGGCTAGCGCTACCTCAAAGCTAAACACAAGTCATCACTTGTGAGAATCATTACTACTTGTCTTATTCTCTTCTTTTCTCATCATGGAGCTCTCATGCGCACTTTTGGAGTGATATTGTGGATGTTTTCTCTTGTTATGGTGAATTTTTCATGAAACTAGGGTTTCCTCATGCATAGCGACTTGGCTAGTAAGTGCTCTTTTCATGTTTAATGTTAGTTCTTGGTATATTTTGGTGAATGCTCTGTTAGATTGGTAATAGTTGCATGTTATCCTTGTTTTCCTTGAAAAATTTGTTGAAAACCTAAGGAAGGACTAGATTGTTTATCCCCTTCCCTTGTTTTATCCATCTTAATTTTGTTGAAGCATACAAGGTCAAGATTAGAGATTGTGAGAGGACATCCCCCTAACCTTGTCTTGAGGTTAAAGCCTAGGATTTATGAGAGGATAAATCCTAGGGCTTGACCTAGTTTCACCTAATATCATTTCTAGACGCTAGAGAAGTAGGACGACACCTAGGGTTTATGAGAGGATAAACTCGAGGGTTTCTTTCCTAGAAGGTTTGACTTAGGATTATGAATTGATAATCCTAGGGTTTTAAGTCTTCAAGTCTTCTCTTGCCTTTGGCCTCCATTGAGGGTGTTGCATTGACTCCATTTGTCGAAGGAAAGAGAACGACACTAGTGTCACTTACTTGCAAGTGATACAAAACCCTAAATCAACTCCCTCTCTCTCCCAACGATTTTGTATTAGCTTTAGGATCTTTCATTTGCATCTTCATCTCTTGCATTTATGGTCCAACGACTTGCATTTATTGCTTGGAATCATCTCTAACATAGTCATTGCTGCAATTCTTGCATTTTCAGCCATTAGGGTTTGCTAACTTGTACTCAACTAACATAGTTTCATGTTTTTGGTTTCATGCAATCATTGGTGAATGGTTTACTAGTATTTGCATGGTTATTGAGCATATTTTTATTCACCACCTTGCTGATTTTATAACTGTTACCTATTGTTGTTATAAACTTGCTATTATTGAAGTATACCATCTCTTATTTCAAGTTTTATTACAGCAATCATTGGTCTATAGTATGCTAATCTTTGACTTCGTATTTAGCAAATACTTCTTGTTGATGTTTGTAGCATCGAACAAGTACGTCCACATTGGTTTTGTGTCTAACAGGTGGAAGTTGTCCTTAATACCTCTTAGGACTTGGGAGATTCACTTTAATAAAGTGATTATTAAAGTGAATGTACTTTTGTAATTAATGGAGTTTAATTTAAGTCAAATGTCTAAGTATTTGGCATTAGTGAGTTAAATTAAATCCTAGCCATTAGATCTAAAGTGATGGTGAGATCTAATTTCATCCATTGATCACTTTGGAGATCTAGGGTTTCAGATTTAGGGTAAACTCAAGATTATAAAAGGAAACCTAAGTAAGAGGAGGAGACACACACAGAATGAGATAGGAGATCTCATTGATTGGGTGGGGAAGGACTTTCATCCAAGTGTGCAAGAGCAGGGTCCAAGGAAAGGAGCAAAGGGGCAGCAAAGGAGTAACAACCAAGTGTGATAGGCTAGGCTATTTTGTTGTATTGTATCTTCCTCAGGTGGGCCATTATCCCAAGGTGGGAGCCCAGATTTTATATTAATAAAATCAACATTGTATTGGTTTTCCCTTAGGGGTATTTCCATAGGTATTTACCCAGAAAATTACGTGTGTAAATGTGTATGGTTTCCTTGTTGTGCTTCCACTGATTTAATTATTTAGATTGTTAAAACTTAGCCATGCTTTTATTCAGTAAATCTACGTAATAAGTTTATTGCAACAAAGGTTTGATAGGAAGTAAATTGTTGGGTGTTGGGTTACTGAAATTTAACATGGTATCAGAGCATGATCAGCTCTAAGGAGGAATCCAGGTATACACAGGACGTGACTTTTGCAGCACAGAATTGTTTTTATTCTTTCTGCAGGTCTGCAAGAAAAATTTGAAATTATAAAAAAAAAAAAAAAGGTACAGCCATACAGTCGTCGTATGAGTTGTACAGTTGTCGTACACTGCAGGTCAAAGCATGTGCAAGCTATAGGTGGATTGGCCCATAGGCATTTGAGGCAGGAGCGGCAGAGGGAGCCGTTGGGTACTGCAAAGAGGTTGTGGGCTCGTGGGCTCGACGGAGAGCCGAAGAAGGGCCAGCAGCCACAGTCGCAGGGAGCTGCAATCATCACATGGCTGAAAGCAGCAACAGCTGCTTGGTCGCTTGGTGGCAGAGATCACAGGGAGCTGCAATCGTCGCATGGTTGAAAGCAGCAACAACTGCTTGGTCGCTTGGTGGCAGAGATCGCATAGACCGTGCAGAGGAAGGGTCGGTTGGGTGCACCAGCTAAGGAAAGCCAATGGTGGTGGTTTGGGGCAGAAGACAGCCACGTGGGTTGGGCATGCAAAGGAAATGACGGGCGTTGAAGGCAGGGACAACAGAGGTGGAGGTTGGGCACCAAGCAGAAGTGATGGCGTGGTGTTGAGCGTGAAGAGGGGCAGACTACAGGAGCAATTGCAGTCGTAGCCACAGCAGTCGCAACCACAGCCATCAGCCAACAGCTGAGGGTCGCAACCGACAGTTAACTGGCAGGGCCAGTCGTAAGCACAGATAGTCAGTCAGTAGACCAGCAAGGTTGCCAGCCGACAAGGTCAACTGCTAGCCACCAGCAAGGTTGCAGGCCAACAAAGTCGTCGAGACGCCCAGAAGGTCTCGACCAGGCCCAGCAAAGCCGTTAAGAAGCCCAGAAGGGCTCGGGCAGCCCAAAGAAGTAGTCGAGCAGTGAGCAGAAAGCTGAGGAAACCCTAGGGCCCAAACAAACCCCGGGCAACGACCAACAGGTCCAGGCAGCCGAAATTTTTTTGTTGGGTGGCTTGTTGGGTAGCAGCAAAATTTCGAGCAAAAACTCAAGCAGCCAACATGGAGATCTTGGATAGACCTTTCACCCAGAGATCTAAACCACATGAAAGCACATAGGATAAAAGGACTTTTTCTCATGTGCCTGAGTCATCTACTTGGAGAAAAGGACTTTTGCTCAAGTGCTTGAGCCATGAAGGACTGTGACTCAAGGGTATCTCAAATTGGTGAAGAAGGACTTTCATCCAAAGATCAGGGGATGACAGATATTTTGGAGTCAGTGACTCATATATGGAGCAAAGGACTCTTTGCATAATATCTGTTCAATCCAAAGGAGAAGAGAAGCCGACAGATCTAAGCAGTAAATCTGAGCTTCGGGAGTTGGATGTATTTATTTTCTCAGTGGACGGAGAACATGACGGGGACATATGAGTTGTTCACCAGTTGGTCAAAGACAAACTCAGATCTGCATGTGGAGCTTGGCACTCATGCCAAGTGTGGTGTAGAGGGAGTTGGGACAATCAAGTTTCAACTGGATTCGGGAGGTTCTCTGGAGGTGGTAGATGTGTTGTATGTCCCAAAGCTGAGGAGGAATTTGCTCTTAGTCTTAGCTCTAGAGGACAAGGGTTATGCAATCTTGTTCCAGAACGGACAAGTATTCATGCATTCACAGGGAGCTAGCCTTGACCTAGCAGTCAGCATTGGTGTCATAAAGGGCAAGGTATACAGGTTGCAGGGCAAGCCTGCAGGTGGATCCAAGGAGATCTTGGATCCTGGATCAATGTCATTGGTAGAGGACGAGGAGCAGGAGGCTCCAAAGGGTGAGAAAAGTTCACAAACTTCCAGTGTGAGGAGTCAACCTTCAGATGGGAAGAGGGAGTTATTCCCTTCCAGTTCTGTCAGGAAACCAAGTTGGTACAAAATTACATTCATGGATGCTCAGGAGTAGGTTGAGGCTCCTAGGAGCACATTAAGGGAGAACAGGCCTTCAACGAAGTTTCAAATCGCATAGCACTAATATGTAGCATCATCGATTCTGTGACTTCCAGTGTTCATGGAGCAGCTGACCAACAAGGTTGGAGGAATGCCAGTGTGAAGGATGATGTGTGCGACATTGTGCCAGGGTTAGAGGGAGAGCCAGTTCCAGGTGGCTCTTCGAGAAGTACCTTCCTCACTAAGAGGGACTGTTGATGTTTGTAGCATCCGACAGGTACTTCCACATTGGTTTTGTGTCTAACATGTGGAAGTCATCCTTAATACCTCTTAGGACTTAGGAGATTCACTTTAATAAAGTGATTATTAAAGTGAATGTACTTTTGTAATTAATGGAGTTTAATTTAAGTCAAATGTCTAAGTATTTGGCATTAGTGAGTTAAATTAATTCCTAGCCATTAGATCTAAATTGATGGTGAGATCTAATCTCAGCCATTGATCACTTTGGAGATTTAGGGTCAACTCAAAATTATAAAAGGCATCCTAGGTGAGAGGAGGAGACACACAAAGAATGAGATTGGAGATCTCATTGATTGGGTGGAGAAGGACTTTCATCCAAGTGTGTAGGGGTAGGCTCTAAGGAAAAGAGCAAAGACCCTCCAAGTGAAAAGATCCAAGTGTGATAGGCTAGGCTATTTTGTAGTTTTGTATCTTCCTCAGGCGGGCCATTATCCCGAGAAGGAAGTCTAGATTTTATATTAATAAAATCAACATTTTAATGGTTTTCCCTTCGGGGTTTTTGCAAGGGTATTTACACAGAAAATTGTATGTGCAAATGTGTATGGTTTCCTTGTGCTTCCGCTGATTTAATTATTTAGATTGTTAAAACTCATTCGTGCTTTTAATCAGTAAATCTGTGTAATAAATTTATTGCAGCAAGGGTTTGCTAGGAAGTAAATTGTCGGGTGCTGAGTTGCTGAAATTTAACACTTCTCATTGCATTTCACTAATTTAGGACTGTTTACTTGTTGTTGTTGTAAAACTGTTACATAATGAAGTATTTCATTATTTATTCAAGTTTTGCTACAGCCATAGCTTTTTCTTTGATAGTTAGTGTTTTGTGGCCTTTAGTTGACCCCTTGACTAAGATAGATCTCTTATTTCACCTTAGAAACACCCCTCACACATTCACTATCAACTTGCTTTGTCTAACTCACCTTGACCTTACCTTTGACTTAGCTAATCACGCAACCAACAAAGGGAGTCGTAGACTTGCCCTTAGCTTGCTATAAGATCCCTTGAGGTTGCAAGGGAATCCTCCCTTGTGTTGGATCCTTATCCATCACTAAAACGAGGGAAGTACTTGCTTAGGTGACAGTGGCAATTACTTCCATATGTTACACTAGTTTAGCATCTTGTGAAGGCTTTGCACAAGTGCTAGATTTTGTGATAACCTTTTGGCATCGTTGCCGAGTAGAATTGAGTCATTCTTCCTACGACACTTTCTTGGAAGCCTGCTTCCAAAGCCTTTCTTACCTAACTTACTTGGCGACTCCATTGAGGGTAGAATCCCTTCATCTTACAAACATCTTTGATGAGCCTTGTCTAGAGGGATCATCTGGCGACTCCACTCATATGCTCTTAGAGGAAGGTGTCATCCTATTTTAAAGATTTTGGCATATTCTCAAGTGATGGACTTATGGCACCATGGGATTTTCATGAAAGGTATCCTTCCATTGATGTTGATAATATTCCCGAATACCCACATCGTACCCTCGCAGAATGATCTAAAGATTGTCCGCAATTTGATGGTGATTGATCTTTGGCCATTACTTATGTTGCAAAATTCTTGAAACACATATGGAAAGTAAAAGTGATACATGAAGATGTGCTAATACAGTTATTTTTATTTCCCATACCATTGAAGATACGAAAGTGGTTCATGATTTATTTCAAACCAAGGAGTATATCTTCTCTCACATATATCATTAACGAATTTCTTAAGCAATGGGGCCCAAGGTCTCAAACATATGAAGACACTCTTCAAGATCTTATGATATCCCTTCAAGAAAAAAGATTGTTTTCTGACCCTATTAAAGAAGAAGAGGAATTGATTGAAGAACAAGAACTTGAAGAGGAGATTCATGAAGAAGATTACCAAACCCTAGAAGAAGAAGAGCCATCTCATGAATCCATTGAAGACGATGAAGGCTTGATTGAAGAACAAGAGCTTGAAGAAGAGATTCATGAGGAAGCACACCAAGCACATGAACAAGAATTACCTCATGAATCTGTTGAGGAAGAAGACTTTAATGAAGCACATCATGTTGAAGACCAAGTCCATGAAGAAGGTCTTATTGAGAGTACTCCTCCTCATGAAGACAAGGCATTGGTACTTGATCCTCTGTTTGATGAAGATGAGGTCACCCATGATTCCTTCCCTCCTTCACATGAACACAAGAATATGGTAAGTTGTATGCCTTTCCAAGCTTTTGATTCCTATGATGCATTCTTTCATGACTTGAAAGTGAAGATATTTCGAAAGTTAAATAACTCATCCAATGAAGAGAGTGATGATTGTATTGATGATTTTATACACGTTGGAAGACGTATATGGGATAAGAGTTACTTTAGTTTTGATGGAGATCCCATTTATGATGTTGATGATGATTCTAGAATCAAGAATGCAGAATGTATGCCTTTAGAACATACGTCTATGTGCTTTATTGATTCAGATTGTTGGCAACATGAAGACGATATGATCACAGATTTGTTTCAATCACCTAGGAATGATTCATTGCAGCATTCTCATGATAATTTCCAGCCATATCCTAGAAGGTGTGATACATATTCTTTTGAGTAGTTGTACTTATTCTATGAAGATGATTTTCAACCACCTCTATGCTCAGACTTCACTGAACATTCTTATGAGGGCATGATTTGCCCAGGACAACAAGAATTTAATAGAAAAGATTTCCATGCTTCTTATCCCTCATCTTGCTATATCATTGAAGATACGACTGGGAAGTATGTTTTTGATGCTAACTTATCTATGGGGCAAAGTTGTTTTCAACCTATGATTTGTTGCAGAGATTTTCAGCTGCATATAAAGGGTCAACACGCCTTAAGTTGGGAGCAAAATTTTTTCTTAAGATCCAAATTAATGTCCCACTTTTCATCCATTGTCTCTGTTGACCGCCTGTTTAGCACAGAGGTCAACTCATTATCATGAAGATTATTCTATGTCAGAGACAGAGATGGTTCTACTGGGTGTTTTATACACCAGCACTTAAATTTTTGTAAACAGGGATCTCCGCACCCCTGCGAGGGTATATAATGTAATAATGTCTGCATGGATCATAGTTAGGTCAGGTACCTTGGATGTTGACATCAGGGGAGTTCCTTTCATCGAGGGTTTTTTCATCTCAGGTGGTTAATGTGGCCTAACTAGTCAG
>ML792166.1:409829-424776 GCA_009831015.1 Picea engelmannii | reverse complement strand
TTTCAAGTTTCGAGAGCTAAAGAGGTAAGCCCAAACCCCAACTCCCTCATTTCCTTGGGTTAACTTTGTTAATATTTTTTCCTCCTCTCCTACTCTTTCCCATTCCTTCTTCTCTCTCACTTTATTGCAGGTTGTTCATCTAAAACTTGAAGAAAATAGTTTTCTTTTGGTTTATCATTCATGTTTTGGTTCTCATGGTTTTGGTGGGGAGAAGGCATCGAAGGGAAGAAGATGATAGTGGTGATTCTCATGATGACCCACAATATGAAGTTGGTGAAGGGTTTCAAGAGGAAGAGGGAAATGTAGGACGCAAAGATCTATTGAGACCCTTGTGGCAATTTGTAACAAAAGTTGAGGGGAAAGGTGGTGGAAGCATTAAATTTTTATGTCCTCATGGCTGTCATGATGGAAAACCTTATACCGGTTCATATACCCGTCTAAGGAGGCATCTTTGTGGTGCAATGGAGAGTGATGACAACAAGGGGTCCACTGGGATCACAGTTTGCCCTAATATATCCAAGGAGCAGAGAGAAAAATATATAAAGATAAAGGAAGTTGCACAAAAAAAGTATGGTAAAAAACAAAAGCTTCAATCTGATGCCTCATCTAGATTTGGTGGTAACACATCTCCATCTCATCATGGTTCTGGAACCTCTGGATCTAGAAGAACAACAGTAGATTTCCTTGATATTGGAGGTAGGGATGAGGTGGATGCAAAAGTGGTCCGATTTCTCTATGCTTGTGGTATCCCATTCAATGTGCTTCGCTTCGCTTATTGGCACGATCTTGTCAAGGCAATCAACAAAGCCCCCAATGGATACAAGAGCCCCAACTATGAGAAAGCTAGAACTGTGTTACTTGACAGGGAAAAAGCAAAAATTCAAAGAGCTCTAACACGGTTTACAGATGAATGGTCATACATTGGGGTATCCATTGTATCAGAGGGTTGGACAAATGTTAGAAACCAACATTTGATCAATGTTCTTGGTGTTTCTTCTACCGGTGCAATGTTTCTTGCAGCACATGACTCCTCTTCACTTATTGCATCTTCCCAAAAAAATTCAGATCTCCTCTTGAAAACAATTAATGATGTTGTTCCTTCTAATGTGATTCAAGTAATCACTGATAATGCAGCAAATTGTAAGGGAGCAAGTAAAATCATTGAGCGAGCTCATCCACGCATCTTTTGGTCTGGGTGTTTGGTGCACACATTGAACCTTTTGATGCATGATATTGTCAAGCATAGAGAATGTGGATGGATTAATCAGTTGTACAAGAGAGGGAAGCAACTCATCAAATTTATCACCAGGCATACAAGGATCAATTACTTCTACAACACTCACTCTAGGTTGCAGCTACTTAAGATTGCAAACACTAGATTTTCTAGCTATTACCTCACCTTTAAGCGCCTATTGAAGGTGAGACAAGCTTTGGGTGCTATGGTGATGAGTGATGCATGGGATGAATTGAGCAATGATAGGGAAGGTGCAACAACAGTGAAGGAGACAATCCTTAACAGTCAGTTTTGGTCATAGGTTTGGTTTGTTTTGCAATTCACCAAGCCAATTTATCACATGATCAAGTTTGCAGATTCAGATCGGCCAATCATTGGGGAGGTGTATGAGAAAATGGATAGCATGCTAGGGCAGATTAAAGACATTGTTGAGCCTAGAGATGTCAACCTCTATAACCATATTCGTGTAGAGGGGGAAAAACGGTGGGAAATGTTAAATATTCCACTACATGCCTTAGCATATGTGCTAACACCTAAATACTATCATGTATCATGGCTTTCATCACCAGCACCTGGTGGTGTGACCAAGAAAAGACCACACCAAGATCCATAGGTTCAAGCAAGTTATATGAAAGCATTAGATAAACTCATCCCGGACGAGGAGTGTGACAACATAAGGAGACAATTGAGCCATTACATCCTTAGCAATGGTGCCTTTGGGACCAACCATACAATTAGAGATCGAGGGAATCTGAGTTCTCTTGAGTGGTGGAACATGCATGGCGGTACTGCCCCACAGCTACAACGTTTGGCAACACAGGTGCTTTCATAGATGGTGAATACTTCTTCTGCAGAGAGGTGTTGGAGCACCTACAGTTTCATCCATAGCGTTAAAAGGAACAGGATGAATGTAAGTCGGGCAGAGAGCTTGGTCTATGTTCATTACAACTTGCGATTGTTGTCCCATTACTGTGAGGAGCCATAGATGGATCAAAACTTGAGGCATTGGGACAACAATCCAGATGAGGATAATTTGGAGGATGGAGTATTGCTTTTAGAGAAATTGGAGAGTGTTCTTTTGGACGATGATGATCATGTTGAGATGCCACCCCCATCCAGTGCCAGGGTCCCCATGTCCAGGATTCCAGCTACAGCAATAGGGGCTTCATCTTCAGCTCCGTCGCAGCCGTCTACATCTACTTTTGCACTACCACCACATGGAGGCCCACGCAGTACCCACGGTGGTGGAAGGAGGATGGGATAGTTGTTTACAATTTGATGATTCTCTTTTTTCATTACTTTATATGTCATAGTATATAAATGATAGATTCATAGTATTTGGCAACTAGCTCAGACTTCAGTTTAATCTTTAAACTTTAAACTTTATGGTTTTGGACCTTTCGGTCTTCATACTTCAGTGTAGATGGCCTATTTTGTAAACATAACTATTTGGTCATGACTCATGTTATTGTTGACAGCTTTTGGATATATGATTTCATTTCATAAGTTTATGGTCTACTTTCTATTATATCAATATGGATTAAAAATTTGTATGTTGGTTTGTAAGTTTGTAATTGCTAGAATTTAGAATCTAGATGGTTGATGCTCGAATGATTAATCATTGATGAACTATGTAGTATGGATTCCATTTCTATCTATATTGATGTACAAATATGCATGTTTTCATATATTCTGCAACTAATTTGTCTTTCTACATGTTTTTTTGAATATAAATGCAATATATATAAAAAATTATATATATATAACCGACGCTTCTGTGACGCTTCGCTTCTGAGGATTTTTGAAAAATGACGCTTCCGATGCTCCCACTTCGTGCAACACTGATCCATAATACCAAACCTCTTTAACACATCCACTGTGTATTTACCTTGTGCCAGAAATATCTCGCCCTGTCTTTGCCACACTTCCAACCCTAGGAAGTAATGCATCAAGCCTAAGTCTTTCATCTCAAATTCTGAGATTAGCTCCCTCTTACACCAGGCTATTAGCCCTTCATCTCCTGTCAGAAAGAGATCAACATACAGGATTATTATAACAGGCTGGTTCCCTCTTACCTTGAAGTAAAGATTCGCATCAGCATCACTTTTCTGAAATCCCTGGCTTTTAAGAAGGCCATCAATCCTGTCATACCAAACTCTGGGAGCCTGCTTAAGACCATACAAGGCCTTCCTTAGCTTGCATACATGAGTGTCTTTGTTATGCAGTACAAAACCATCTGGTTGCTCCACAAAGACCTCCTATTCAATCTTTCCATTCAAGAATGTTGTTTTTACATCCATCTGATGTAACTTCCAACCATGAACTGAAGTTAATGCAATAATAACTCGAATGGAGGTATACCTAGGTACAGGGGAAAAAGTCTCGTCGTAGTCAATTCCTTCTTTCTGAGTGAAGCCTCTCGCTACAAATCTTGCTTTGAACTTTTCCACACTCCCATCAGTTGCATGTTTGATCTTATAGATACATTTGGAAGAGACCAATGATTTGTCCTTTGGCCTCGGCACAATGTCCTAGACATTGTTATTTAGAATAGACTTGTATTCCTCAAGCATGGCATCCTTCCATACTTGTAATTTATTTGTTTCTTCAAATGAAGAAGTTTCGGCATCACTGATGTTGCTCATCCGTGCAACATAGCCTCCAAACCTATGAGGCCTCTTACTTTCCCTGAAAGTTCCTTTGGGAGTAGCTATCTTTTATGCTTCCTGCACTGTTTATTTAAGCCATCCTGGCTTCTTTTTGGTTGGGGGTTCTTCAAGAGTTCTTTCCAACTCTTCAGCAGGTTCTAGGGGCTCATCACTTGGCCCTTCATGAGGTTCCTCCCTCTAATCATCTGCCTCTTCACTTTCAAAAGAGGGTGAAGCTGGATGAACTGCTTCTGATTCCTATTTAGCTCTCTAGATTTCTTGAATGCGGCTTCCTCATGGAAAGTCACATCCCTACTTACCTTTATCTGCCTCTGACCTGGAACATAAATCTTGTAAGCCTTGGAGTTCTTGATGTACCCCAAAAAAAAACCCTTCTTGCCTGAGGGTTCCATCTTTGTCCTCTTCTCCTTAGGGACATGAATATATACAGGACATCCAAATATCCTTAGATTCCCTACTCCAGATTTGATCCCTGAGAAGACTTCTTCAGGAGTCTTGTCCTTCAAGATAGCATGTGGACACTTGCTCTGAATATACACGGTAGTCGAGGTAGCTTCTTCCCATAAAGAATTTGGCAGATCCTGGTCAAACATCATGGCTTTTGTTGCCTCACAAATTGTCTTGTTTTTCCTCTCAGCAACACCATTTTGCTGAGGTTTATATGGCACGGTCAACTGTCTCTTGATTCTTGCTTCCTTTCAGAAATCCTCAAACTGGAGAGATTCAAACTCTCCTCCATTTTATGTTCTAAGGATTTTGATGTGTTTCCCTGTCTTCTTTTCAATAAAGGCTTTATACTCTTTGAACTTATCAAATGTGTCACTTTTCGCTTTAAGAAAATAGATCCAACACTTTCTTGAGTAATCATCAATAAAAATGACATAATACAAACAACCACTGAGTGAGGGAGATGACATGGAACCACATACATCAGAATAAACCAGATCTAAGATGCCCTGAGCTTTGTTGTCACTGCTAGGAAATGCTTTCTTTATATTTTTACCTAGCATGCATCCTTTAGAAATTTCATTTTTACTAAGAGAAATAGAGGGCATGCCACATACCATATTCTGCAGATCTGGAAGTGCCTTGTAATGAAGATGTCCAAGTCTTTTGTGCCACAACTTGTTGGAGTTGGTCGCATCATGGGCTAATGCCTGAACTGACTGTCCTATCACAATGTACAATCCTCCTTTGCGAGTCCCAATAGGTTATGTTGTACTCAAGTGGCTACCTTTAGCCCACAGAAGTACCTTCCTGTCCTTGAAGATCACCCAATATCCCTTGTCCTCAAGGGTTGCAACTGATAGTAGATTCTTCCTGAGCCCTGGAACATATAATACTTCATCAACATGAAGCCTAGCCCCATATTCCAATCTGAAGGAGATAGAGCCTACTCCCTCTATCTTGTAACATTTGTCATCCCCAAGCTCAACCTGCTCTGCAAAAGATTTTGTCTTGAAATCTAAGAGGATCTCCTTGTACCCTGTCATGTGATTTGATGCACCACTGTCTACTAACCAAGTTTTCGGCCCTGTGATAACTGTACTGGATAAAGCAGAAACCAAATAATATTTTTTTCTATTTTCTCTTTCATTAGAGGGACTTTTCTGATTTCTTTTGGATTCATCATCCTCAGCAATTGAGGCATGATGTTTCCCTTTCCTTGGATTTTTCTTCCTATACCAACAGTTTCTAGCAAAATGACACAACTTATTGAAACTAAAGTATTTAATCTTAGATGTATCAATATTCTTGCCTTTGAACATACCTTTGGTTTTTTACTTCTTCTGAGAGCCTTTCTGGAAAGTGACCTTCTTCTTTCCCTTGAATCTTGATACTAATGTCGAATGCTCTTCTTTGGTTGGCTCGCACCTGGTAGCAGTGTGACTCTCCTCTTGGAGGCAATCATGCCATTACCTCTCAAACATGAGTTGAATCTCTCTCCGACTCACACTGGATAAGAAAGTCTCCCATGAAGAAGGAAGACCATCAAATATGCCCTGCACTAAGTCATCATCATCCACTGTGACACCTGTGACCAAAATTTGATCTCTAATCTGGGCTATCCTGGAATAGAAAGATGTTATTGATTCACCTTTCTCCATCTTCAAATACTTAAGCTTGTACTTAAGTGTCCTCTTCTGACTTGGTGCATGTTTCTCATAAAGATTTACCAAGGTATCCATAAAGTCCTTTGCAGTGATTAATGAAGTCATTGTTGGCATTATACTGTCTTTGACTGAGTCAAAGATGATTCACTTGGCCTTGGCTTGATTCTTCCTGAAGGTTGTTCTTCCTGCATTAGTGGTGGGTTCCTCCATCACTGTGGTCACATACTGCTCAAGTTCATGCTCCTGCAAGATATTCGTTATCCGGAGCTTCCATACATTGAAGTTGGATGCTCCTTCAAGTCTATCCTCGGCTCTGACAGAAATGGAGGATGCCATGGACCTCACGCTGGAAACTTGATCAAGCTCACTTGGATCTGTGTGTACCCTGTTGTTGCACTTCAACAAGCCGATTCACACCCTAAGCTCTGATACCATGTTAAATTATGAGCTTGATTTTAAATTGTTGATATCTTCTTTAATTTCTGCAATACTTAGCTTAATATAATTCATAAACCAGAACAACAATAACCATAGATTTACCAGCATGAAAATTCACAACACATGTACCCTGGGGAAACCCTATACAGGGAGAAAAACCCCAACAAACAATCTACTTTTATTGCAAATATAAAGTATGATCACTTACAAAAAATCCACCATGAAATTCTGCTCTTAAAGAGCTTGCCAAAACTACTTTGACCTGACTGTATGACTTGTAGAATACTGAGAAATCTTGTTGATATATTTTCCTGTTATAGACCAACACTGATGGAATAAGTATGCGTTGCATGGGTGCTACTTCATTGTCTTTTATGGACTGATATACACCATCAATGTTGGTGTATGTTTGTTGCCTTCTAAGACTGATATACGCTGCCCTGGTATGCACCTTCTTATTCTGATATATACCAGCACAGTAAACACACTTGTTGCCTTCTACTCTTTCACCCTCACGCTGCAAAACATGATGTGAAGAATGAGGATTGACCTCTGCATATAAAGGAGTGGAGAGGAGGAAGGAGAGGGCTTGAAATAGAAGCTTGTTTGCATGTTTTTCATAACTCGACTTTACACTTCAGCTCGAACTAGAACTTGGACACACAACTTTACTTAAATCGAAATTAGAACTTGACTTGAGACTTTAGTTAGAAATATAACTCACCCTTGTGACTGGCAATGCATGGTATGCAACTCGACCTTGATTGGACATGCATGTGAATTAACTCAGCATGCACATGACATGCATGCATGCAATGCGCAACTTATGCAACTATGCAACTTTATGCAACTCGACTTTTACAACTTGAGTTTAACAACTCATTCAACTTGACTCTTATACATGGCAATTCGAATTTCTTCATGGTGGATAATGTTACACGTGCCAACGCACTATATCAATACATTTACATCATTTGCAATATAAGGAAGATTGCTTGTTTCTAGCTCATAGGAATTTTACGTTCAACCTAACTTTTGCTAGATGCCTTGACTTTTGCTCATGGCTCACAAGGCTTGACTAGGCTCATAGAGGTTGTACGTTCCCCCTGACTTTTGCACTAGTCTGTCTATGCTCACAGAGGTTGTACGTTCCCCCTRAATTTTGCACTAGACTGTCTATGCTCACAAAGGTTGTATGTTCCCCCTRACTTTTGCATTAGACTTACATCTTGGCTCACAAGATCACATAGCATCTCGTTCRTCCTGACTTTTGGTTTGACTCACAGAGGTTGTACGTTCCCCCTGACTTTTGTCAATACCTCTAAACACTGGTTGATTCTCCAAATCTCCCTGGCTAGCCTCAGGGTAGCCCATATGGCCTCTCATTGGAGAATGATTGTCGATGCTGGCAATTTTAACACAGTGCTCCTAGTATTTATTTCTGTTGTGCAATTTTTATTTTCTGTGAAGAAAACCTAATTGTAACTGTAAATTAGCAATTTCAGAAATTTAAATGTGCTAAATAAATTTCTGGGTAGTAAAGATTGTTGAAGCTTATGGTTCATCTTCCTGGGTTTTAGTGGATTCACAAAAATCTCACTAAAGATAATTTATCATTTGTCACTTTTTAACTATTGTTACTCAAGTGGGTACAAGCTAAAATACAAGGACTTCCAACAGGGCGAGAACAAATCTCAATGAGTATCCCCCTGAACTCACATGTAATCAGCAAGTATTGATCCAAGTATTGAGCAAAAATAGGGAAAAAGTTTCCTAATTAAACTACTCCACACTATTCAGAATCAGTTCTGGTTTGCTGAGATCGAGTTAGATTCACGGGGAAAAGAGCATACTGAGATTCTGATGGGGAAGGTTCGTTACTTTGCAAAACGGAAAAAATAACTTGAAATAGCTAAGAAATGAAAACTAAGAAATTAATCTAAAAGAGGAAAGGAAATTTTTTGCGTCGTTATCTTGGTTTATTTTAGCTTAATTTCATCATGTTAAAATAGAAAAAAATTAGACAAAAGCAAAAAAAATGAAAAATGACACAATCCCCCCGGTGTAGGCGGGATGAGAGGGCTAGTGGGTTATCCCACTAGCTCCTTTAAGTTTACAATCTCGAATAGAAACGTTTGTTGTCCTTTTATAACTTAAGGACCCATTCAAACTTACAGAAGATGGAAGAAAGTGATAAGAAGGAAGAAGAGGCGCCCTGGGAGGTCCTAGATGCCCCGGATCCGCGAAAAACAGGTAGAGCTTCCTTCTACCTGTTCATGAAATGTTAGAAAACAGCGAGAAAGTTTCGTGGGAAACTTTCCCAAATCATTTTTAAAATTCCCTGCAAAAATGGTGTTAGTTTGACCCGAAAATTTTTAAGTAAAAACGTGCATGTGGGGTTGTTAAACTAACTAGAAATCAATGATAAAATGAACTTATAATGACTTTTTGTTCATTGTTTGGGCAATGATGTTCGAACAGCAGGCACTTATCCTTGCCTAAATATGACAAATAAAGCTCTTATTAGGATCTACCTTTTAGCATTAAGATCTAACTATAAAAAATGCTAAAAGATGACTTTCTTTATCAGATCTACTTAAATGATTAATGAAATGAAAGTATGAAGTAGATCTAGCTATGCATGCATGTGGATCTACTTTAGATTGAGATTTAAAACACAGATCTAAACTTGCATGCAAAGAAAAGTAACTAGGAAATATTAAATTTGAAGGAAGAGAGAGAAAGAATGCTTGGAATGCGGAATTTCTTTGGGCTATGGGGTCCTCCAGTATTGTGCTGAGGGACTCTGTTCTCGATAGCCTTAAATCTTGCGGAAGGTTGCTCAAGGCAATCGAGCCACTTCTCCAAGGATGAAGAACCTGTAAAAGTCTAAAACCTGCAAATAATCCGTTAAAAGAGGTGATCCCTACACAAGAAAGTCAGATAGTATGTTAGTTCAACCGAAAAGACATACAAATCTAGAATCTCTAATGTAGATAATCAATAAAACCTTAAAAGTTGATTAGCTTAAAAGATTTTATCCCACTGAGTGATAACACCCCTTCAAAGGCCAAAAGAATGAAAAATGCATGCAAATATTAAGCCTACAGTCACCTCACATATTAAGCACTAAACATCAAGCATCCACACAATAGGTACACAGCACCGACATGACCTCCAAAGACTTTCTTTTTATTCCAAATAGTATCACAATAGCAATACAATGCAAAAGCTAACCCAAACTCTCATTAACCAAATGAGGAGGAGGTATCTTGCATAAATAGCAAAGAGGGCAACTTTCTCAAGGAAAAGGAGAGCACTTTCCCAAGTGGGATGAGACACGTATGAGGAGGAAATGGTGCCACATCTCAAGATGAGTGAAGGTGAGTCACCACAACTCCAAGACTGAGAGAGAGAGAGAGAGAGCGACACCTCTCTTGAGAGGTGTGCGCACCTCCTTGGGATTGACACCCTCAAGGAGAGTGCGCCACCTCTCAAGAGAGAGGGCACACCTTGAGATCTCCATCAATCTCTCTTAACTTGCCATGGACTCAGTCCTAACTAAAGACAACTCACCTCAAGTGCCAATAACTAGAGATGAGGGAATGTTAGACTGGAGACAATTCAAAAACATGTCCACGACATGTTTCCTTAAAAATAGGAAGTGAATTAAATCACCTTTTTGAGGAAATAATTGATTTTTATGGGTAAAAGTCAATTATTTTGCTCGAAAAGGGGGTACTCTGAGTTAGAAAATAATACTCCCCTAGGTGATAAACACCTCTTAGTACCACTTATTAAACAATTACATGAATTTACAAGGTAAAACATCATTTTTAACTAGACATTTTACATTAAAAAATCCTAGAAAGAACTAATGCATGTCCATAAGACTCTATACTAATGAATATCATGGTAATATACATTTGACACTACACTCAAATAGAACACACTAAGGCAAATCCATTAGGATACACTCCAGCTTTGGAGGAAATGAGTGAAAAAAATTAGAACATTATAAGTCGTCGAGGCGAGGTATAATGGACCAAGTGAAAAAAAACACTCTAGAGTATGCACTAATAGCCATGTCTTAGGGAGTTGAGTCTTTTTACCTAATAGAGACCTCATGCTAACTCATTTTATACAATTCCCCCAAGGGGGTATGGAACATACATATAAGAAAAAGAAGAAGAAGAAGAAATAAAGGGGCAATGGTGCCTGGCGGAACTTCTGAAATCTGAATTTGAACAAGTGCCTTGTTCAATCTTTGTAGATCATCCTAAGTCCTTCCTGGTGCAACTGGGAGGTAACACATCCCTCAAGGATAATTATCCACTTCCTAGTATGGAGCATGTGTTGCAAACTGTAACAGGATCAACGATGATGTCTACGTTATACAGATACTCTGGTTACAACCAAGTATTGGTATTCAAGGATGATAGTTATAAAACTGCTTTTAACACCCCTTGGGGGACTTATGCTTCTGTGTGGATGCCTTTTGGATTGATGAACACTAGAGATACTTTCCAGTTGGCCACGGAATTTGCCTTTTCTGATTTTTTATACAAGTTCATATTAGTGTACCAAGATGATATTACTGTTTTTTCTAAGAATGGGGATGATCATATTCGACACTGACGTAAAATTTTTGACAAATGCATATACTTGGGCATATTGCTAAATCCAAAGAAGTCCATCTTAGGGGTTCTTGAAGGCAAGTTTTTGGGACACATATTCTCAAAAGAGGGAGTAAGAATTGATCCTGAAAGGGTGAAGGGTATCCAGGAAGTCTCTTTACCTAAAACAAAGCAAGCCATTCAGTCTTTCTTTGGTTGCATTAATTTTGTAAGGCGTTTTATTCCTAATTTTGCAGAAATTGTAAGGACTATATCAAACATGCTGAAGAAAGACCATGAATTGAAGTGGAGTAAAGAAGCAAAGAAATCATTTGCAGATATCAAGCAAAGTCTATGTCAGGCTCCAATTCTGGTTAGCCCAGATGATGGTAAGGAATTTAAAGTGTTTTCTTTTGCTTCTGAATTTACCATGGCTGATGTTTTGTTGCAGAAAAATCAACAAGGGAGTGAGCAGCCAATTGTTTTCATGAGCAAGGCACTTCGGGCGGCAGAGTTGGTCTATGCCTCTATGGAAAAATAAGCTTATGTCTCGGAGAAGGCACTTAAATACTTTCATGATTACTTCTAGAATGCAAACATTGTGGCCTACGTATCTCATCCTATGGTGAAGAACATACTTTTGCAACAGGAGTGCAGTGGGAGAAGGGGTAGGTGGATCACCAAGATCCAGGAATATGACATTGAGCTAAAACCAACCAAGTTGGTTTGTGGCCAAGTATTGGTTAGCTTGATGACTAAGAGTAGCCTTGAAACAATGGAAAGGGCCACCATTAAGCATTCACAACCAATCAGTCAAGTAAATGCATTGTTGTCTTCCTTGGAGCAGATTCATTGGTATTCTAATTTTTTCTATTTGAAAAAATTATCATGTCTTGTTGACCTTGACAAGACGAAGAAGTGGTCCCTTAAGCCTTGTGCGAATAAGTATCATTTGGTGCAGATCGGATTCGGGTGGAGAAACTCGGATGGGGCTATCCTCAAATGTATTGATCTAGCTGAATCCAAAGATCTTTAGCAGGAAAATGCATGCAGTTTCATGTAGAGGACACTTTTCAACCAGAACCATTGCTCACAATATTATGCAAGCTAGGTATTATTGGCCCAACATATTTTCAGATACATATGCTTATATCCATGCATGTGACCCTTGCCAACACTCTGAAGGGAAGCAAAAATTGCTAGCATTGCCTCTTGATCCAGTCATAGTACATGCCCCTTTCCAGCAATGGGAGCTTGATTTCATTGGTCGGTTCCATCATGAAATATTCCCTCTTGGATCTGCTGAAGTGTTTACTGCTGGACTGTTTTAATGCTTAGTTGGTTCAGAACATTTGACAAACAGTTACACAGGAAACTCTTGGACTGCTGATATATTTTGAGTTTACTTGGCTTAGGACTTTTGTCAAACAATTCCACAACCTTGATTCCTTCCTTGTGTTGGCTGGCTATTTTATTGGTTTTTTAAATGGTTTGTTTCAGATCTATTTGCCCAAGCAATTTCACAATGGACCCACAAAATTTTGGCACCAAACTGAGTTTTTATTGCATCAACATTAAATAGCAAGGATGACATTTAATGGCAAATAACAAACCACATTCAACAGTTATAACAGCAGATAAACCCTAGCAAAAGAGTTTTGATATAAATGTTATTTCTGACCTGTGAATAGAGGTGTTGGAACAGCCTTCAATACTGATATGCAAACTGCCCTGACAGAAGATAAAACTCAGCAACAACAGATCTGATTTATTTAATATTCTGATCTGGAAATGTTCATACATTGAGCTGCAATTAATGTGCTGAGATAGCCTCTATGATAACACACGAATTGCCAAGGGTTTGACACGCTTCAATGAGAGAAATCAGTCTGAGTTATCGCGGCTGGAACTGCACTGGATCAGCTCACTGTTTAGACACCAGATCTGTGATTTATTGGCACAGTTCATTGAGGAAAGCCAACAGGAAAGATAGCAGCTCATCTTGCACTAAATATATCTTTCCCTTGATCCTTGATATGTGTTAAATGGGACGGCCTCCCTAGAACATTCCCTCGCTGCTACAGTAGATGATATGGCCCTCTTAGAAAATCCCTCGACTGGCAAATGAAAGGTGTTGCCCTTCTTATAACTCAACGACCTGTAAGTGAGTGCTACGGCCCTGTTATCCCCATTTTTTAGGGATAACTAGGAGATCATGTCTCAAGGCCCACAGGTCCAAGACATGGAGTACCGAGAGCAGGATTGACCTGAGCATGGCCCAGAGGTCCCATCATTTTCTTCTTCCATCAGCTTTATCTTGTCAGCAGCAGCAGCATCCATCACCATCGGCTTGGTCTTGTATCAAATGAGGTTCTTGCTCCATGAGGTAATTGGTCCAGGTATCATGGTATGTGTCACTTTTGATCATTAAAACCTTTAAATATATGCATCTGATTCTTTTTATCTCTAACAACTGCTTGGATCTTACATTAGCCCACTTGACCATGCTCTGGGGGATTGACAGGGTATCCTAGCAAGCCTGTGCCCATAGGTCTTGGTTTGCCACTAGGGGATTTATGAAAATCCATCGTCCGCTCCCATCATAGCACCACTATTTCATCTTATCTCGCGCTCACTTGTCCCATTCCCCTTGTCCGGGCATTGGGTTGACCTGTTTGTAGGATTGCACCTTATCTCGTGGGAAGAAGGGGCTAAAGGCCCAGAAGGTAAAAGAAGTTGGTAAAAGATAAAAGCCTAGAAATAAAACCTCGAGATGCTTCGCCCAGGGATCCCTGAGAAGGCAATAAAAGGCCTCTCAATAAGAAACAAGAGGGACCCGAAAAATACAAACAAGACCTAGTCAAGAGGATAGGGGGTCTCATCACGAGCCAACCTATTAGGTTCATGGGTACCTAACAGTATGACATTGCCACCATCTGGTTACCACGCCAGGGAAGTGACCTTTGGTTGCATGGCCAGAGGAAAGGGGGTCTCATCACGAGCCAGCCTTCTCATCTCTGTGAAAGTACTTGTGGGTAACACTGTCAACTCTGGTCACCATGCCAAGGCAATGTCCTCTGGTTAGCCCCCTTGAATAAAAGAAAAAGCAAATAAAAGAATAAAGGCAAGAACGGGCTTGGAAAAATTGCATCCATGACATGTACAGCTCGCCTTCTACAAAGGCACCCACAGGTAACACTATGCATCCCTGGCTCTCACTTCACCCACATGTCTGGACATCCCCTAGCCACATCAGCTCACTTACATGGCTTGGATGAAACTTTGCTGGAAACTTCCCTTTTCTTGTGGATACTAGCCCAATAGGACGTCTTGTCTTTTTCTCCAGTCTTGTATTGTAGGTTTTTGTAATGTCTTTGAGCTATTGACCGATGTATCAGGGTTCTTATGCATATGTTTGATAATATTAATGATGAAACGTGATTAACATTGCTATGATCCCGGTGACTGATGAGCCCATGGAGGGCGTAGCTTTTGATGTGCAGGATCATGCCCGACGGACAGGTACCATTTGGACCGGTACACATGGGGAGATGATTAGTTCAGACCTCCATGGGGCTAAAGAGCCCACCAGATGGATGTTGAGACCCCATCAGGGGGGCAAAGACAAGATAGTGGTTGATTAGGGTCTTGCACCGGAGAAGAAGAGGACGTTCCATCAGAGGCACTTTGGCGGAGCCCGACCTAGGGGGAATGACCCATTTTCAGTGGAACGTTGGCCTTGGAAGGCTCAGGACGTCCCCATCCTCACCATGATGTCATCCAACTTCATGGACATTTTTGGAGGCAGACTGGGCAGCAGTGGCACGTGTGGCATGTTGGAGAGGCCCCTGGGGGGCTAACGTTTTTCTCCTGAAT
>ML792166.1:355278-387268 GCA_009831015.1 Picea engelmannii | reverse complement strand
GGGGGGGGGGGGGGCGTTTCCTACAACATAAGTTTGGAGCCATGGCCTCACTCAAATGAATAATTGTAGCTTTCCTTTTTATTCAAAGAGATTCAACCTTTGGTCACCTTTTCTATGCTTTCATACTTGACACATAATTTATGCACTATCCCCATGACCATTTATGGTGGGCCCTACCACAATTGTGACATCCAATGATTCATCCAACTAGCCACTAGAGAAGTCTTGATTGTGCACAATGTCTTGAAAAAGATGAAGAGTAGTCTAAACATTCTACTTTTTCAACCTTTTCAGGGCACATTTTTTTGACAAGTTTTGCCAAATTCAGTCAAGAATTTAGAAGAAATGTTGGAATTGCAGATATCAGTTGTTGAGATTGCACAATCCGGGTGCAATGGAGGTTTTTCAAGGCGTTGAATCAATTTATGCATTCAAAAATGCAATTTAAGCAATGGAAAATTGCAATTTCACCAACAATTACATAGCTAAATTCCAATAATGGTTGCCAAAAAAAAATCAAAAAAATAGAATGTTTAAACTTGTCCCAAAAATTTGACTCATTCGGCTTTTGACTCATTCACCACTATTTTTGCGGCAGCACATGTCATGATGTTGCTTCTTCAAAGTATAGACCAAAGGCATGTTGAGTTGCATCCAAGGATCAAACGTACTAAAGGAATCATGAGAAGGGGGACATCAATCCACCCAACACCCGCGGACCCCAAATTCTGTGCAATATTATTTCCACTGGGCGTCAGGCATCTAGAGAAGCCAAGAAAAACAAAGGGTTAAGGACCCCCAATGATCCAAAGGGCCTCTAAACCCAAAATTTATCTTCATTTTGCTTGTGGTTGGGAAGTTGACGTCCGGGGTTCCTTCTTATTTGCCTTCGCCTTTCCCCAATCGGCCGATGGACCCGAGATCCTTATGCATTCCATTTTTGTCCAACGGTTGACGGCCTTTCCCCAATCGACCGATGGACCCGAGATCCTTAAGCATTCTATTTTTGTCCAAGGGTTGACGTCCGAGCAAAGAGGGAAACCCGTGCTTGACAAACATTTTTTTAAATTTGGTGTCTGAGTGCTTTGCTGATGAAAAGATTGCCATTTCACCAAGCCACCATAATTACAGCTACCATAAAGGATAAACAAATGGCATCATTAATGAGTAGAAGAGTGGCCAAGGCCAAAAACAGCAGCCGGGATCAAATTTTGTTGTCATTCATCAAGGAAAGTAAGATTACCTGTCCTTTTCTCCAATATCATAGATTATGAATTAAAAAAATCCGAATTTTAACCGTGTGCAACTAATGCATAAGGGTTTTGTCAATTGAAATTCATGGCGGATTCTGACTCAAGGTGGAACAATTTTGTAGGGACATCAACAATATCTATACGTATATGAGGCGTAAGATGTGATCAGCTCAGCCTCATGTTAGAAGGTTGCAATTGATTGGTGGGTAGGGCAAAGTTCAAACCCAGCACAAGGGAAAATTTTAAGTTAGTTTATGCGTGCATAATTAATTGTTAAATTCTAACTGTAAATGTTTGGTTATATTTTTAAAAAATGAAATTTTTGATAAATAATTTTCTCCTACAAACTAGACTAATATTAATTCTGTATTAGCCAATCATTTTTTGATAACAGGAAAACTTAGCTAAATGACTGAATTTCGCCCTACAAATTTTCCCAAACTTAGCTAAATGACTGAATTTCGCCCCAACAAATTTCCCAGCACTGAGCTTAACATTAATCTGGCCATGACCATGAGCAGACATATTATGGAGTCCAGATGCATGTTTGGTATTTCTGGTTCATTACCTCGAGAAGAATATCGCAATCGACAGATACAAAATCCCAATTATGTATGAATGTTTCAAGACGTCTGTCAATGTTAATTGCAAGCATAATAAGCATGAAAGCTTGAGATAATGGTGGGTGTTTTTCGTCCACTGCGAGAAAAAAGGAGTGGTAATGAACTTACCGATGCAGGGACATCGTTCGTTCCAGCCATGAATGCAAGAGCGAAGGTGAAGAATCCTCCCACGATTGGAATCCATCTGTAAGTTGAAGACCATTCTCTCAACTCCCCAGGTGAGGCGGAAGGGGAGGCTTGCAGATTGTACCCCATTTGATTTGATTTGCAATTGATGCTTCAACCCAACAATACAGATACCAATATCCATTCCCAGTCAGGCACAGGCCAAGAATAGCTCCCGTTGACGCGGGTTTGTGCTGTTCTGGTCAACATGGCTCTAACCGTTTTTCAAGACATCACATTTACAAACAATGCAGTGCTCCTCCAAAAGCTTCGTCATCTGACATTGATTGTTGAGTCCAGCCACGGAGTTTTCTAGTCATTTTTCGTTTGATTTTTTTAGAAATTGGTTGAGGAAGGGTTATCGAAATATTTGAATGGCTAAATTTATATGAATGATTTTTCAGTTTACTATATTCATATATATATATAAATACAATTTAAATAATAAAAAATAATAATTTTATCTAAATTTACATCTTCTAAAATACTGTTAACCAATATCTTTATTTTTCATTTATAATAAAAACTGTAAATGTCCCTACTCCCCATAAATCTTTTTGTGGAGATGAAATTTCTGCCTTCATTTTCGTTCAAAAAGATTTTGGTGCTTAGTAGGAGGGCATTAAATTATTTTCTACTTAAAAATATTTAAAATAAAAAATAACTTATACATAAAAATAAAATAAAAATGAACATCATTTTATATCCTTGTCACTTAAATAATGAATTTTATAACATGTTAATATTTAATTTTTAGGAATTAAAACTTAAAATTTTAAAAAAATAATAATACTAATTTCTCAAAGTGATATTATCGATTCCTAAACTTAATAATTGTTAAGTGGTATTGTGGTATTGGTAATGTTTAATAATTGTTAAGTGGTATTGGTAATGTTAAATAGTTTACAAATCATTTTATCTTAACTTTTCATCATATATATAATCCTATTATTGACTATCATAATTGGAGCACTTAACATTAACTTTGCAATAATTGTAACACTGTTTAAGATACTTTGTCAACCAACAAGTTATTAGTATAGAGATTTTTTATAAAAAATTGGTGTTATTTTTTTATTAGTGAAAGATTTAATTTATATTAATTAAAATCATGTAGGAGAGGATATATTGTTTTGTTTTTTTTGGAAAGTCATTTTTAGATTGTCACATCATTATTATTGAGGGATTATTGAGTTTACTTAATTTTAAATATTATAAAGGATTTATAAGGGATTATTGAGTTTTCCTACTTTTAAATGCTATGAATAATTGAAAAGTTTTTTTTTTAAATAAAAATGGATCCTTGTATTAATGTCAACTGTAAGCTTATAAAAAACCTACAAAACTATTGGTAACAAGATTACATTGCTCTTTCACTAATTTCCGAAAGTCCAAATCCCCAAAACTTTCGATTCAAATCAACGATCCAGTGCCCATTTTGCGACTCTTCGCTTCTCCCAATTTCGGGACTTGTATTTCAGGATAAGGACTGAATGTTCCCTCTCTTCCGATACCAATTTGGCTGTTTCACTTTTAGCGACTTTATAAGTAATTGAAAAATTATCATCAATATATGTGGAAAATTGTTATTAAAAAGAAAAAATACTTAAAAATATGTAGAAATTAAATATTTTGCAAAAGCATGAAACCAAAAAAAAATTAAAAAAACTTAAACTCAATGTTTGTCTCTTTCTATTTTAATATGTTTTGAAATTAAGGGTTTTGCAAAAGCATGAAACCAAAACAAAAAAAATCTTAAACCCTTAGAGAAATGTTTGTCTCCTTTTATTTTATTGACTATTCATCACAACATATAAATGCTAAATAAAATATAATGTTTTTGGTATTATGTCATCTTCAATCACTTAAACAATTTTTATTATTTTTTTATTTGACTTTTGGATACTAATTTTTTCCTTCCATTTTTGTAATTTAATATTTGAGGATAAGTTACAATGTTTTAAACTTATGATTGAAATTTATGTGGTGAGAGTTTTTTTAGATTAGTTTGGAATATCTACACTATTGTTTGTTATTAGTCAAGGAAATTGAGGATGAGATGAGAAATAACTTATAAATACTAAAAAATTATGAATAAAAACAAAAAAACGTGAGCTATAACTCTAACAAAAACCTAAAATATAAATGAAAGAAGACTAAGACATGAATTAAATTATAATAATAACTTAGCTATAATAATAATAATAATTAATGGTTATAATAACCTAGTTATAATAATAATAATAATAATAATAATAATAACTTAGGTTAATCTAGTGTAATAACATGGTTATAATTATAATAATAATAGTGATCTAGTTCTAATAATAGTAGTAGTTAATAATAATAATAATTGCAATTAGTAGTACTAAAATAAAGGGAAAAAACCTAGAATTCGACTAGTATATTATTAATTATTATAATAAATAGGTATTAATTATTATTATTATTTTAAGGACAAGAATAAGTAAAAAAAAACTAAAAATATAAATGAAATAAGACTAAAGTCAATAATTAAGTGATAATAATAATAACCTAGTTATAATAATAATAATAATTTGAGATGTATATGGTGATAGAAAGACCAGTTTTGAAAAATGATGTAAAATGGATATTTATAATGGAATATAATAATTTTTTCTTCTTGAAATAATAATAATAATAATAATAATCTATTTTTAAGGTCACGGCCAAGCCAGCACACCAAATTGGTGTATGAGACCCCCTTGTTTGTGGGACAAGGGACCCCCCTCCGCCCAGCGATTTGACTGGTAAAGTCTACGAAGGTATACATACCCTACCCCACTCTGGATTTGAACCTGTAACCTCTTAAGAGGAAACACATGTTCTTAACCATTAGGCCCACTCAGGCTGTATAATTAACTTTTGGTCAACTAGTTATAATTAATAGTGAGTGTAATAACCTACTTATAATAATGAAAATAATAATAATAACTTAGTTATAATAATAATATTACTGAATAAAGAAGAAACTTAGAATTATATTAATATATTATTAATTATAATAATAACAAGTCATAATAATAATTATTTTAAGGGAGAAGAACAAGAATTAAGGGGAAAGGAAGAAAGAACGGAAAAACTAGAGAGCAAATAAAACAAACAAAAAGGAGGAGAGAACAAACAATCAATCAAGAGGCCCAATAACACCGATCAAAGAAAGCCAAAAAAACACCAAGAAATCAAGGAAAAACAAGAAAAATCCTAAGGAGGCTAAGGTTGAGGGAAAACTTGTTATGTTTTACCTGTTTCTTATCAGAGGAAGTTGGTTCTTGCTAATCTCTAGACCCCCGTCTTTATTCAACTTGTTGGGATGCTTAATAATTTTCATCTCTTCTCTAATTCGATGTTTGAAAAAATGATCTTCTCTTGCCAAGATCTTGGTGTTTTCTAAGCACACATGGTGTTTGGTAGTAAGGGAGTGTTATGCTAATGCTGAGGTGCAAGTCTGTTCATTCTTGATGTCAACACCATGCTCTTTAATCCCGGTTTGAAAAGAACGACATGTTTCTCCAATGTAACATCTGCCACATGAACATTCCACCTTGTAGACTCCTTTGTATTGATGTTGGTCAATGTTGTCATTGACGGATCTCATTTTATGTTTGATGGTATCTGATGGCTTGAAGGTTGTTGTGATCTCCTTGTTTTTCAGTACTTTGACAATCTTGTCAAAGACCCCTTGAATGTAAGGGAGGTAATTTTTTTTACCGGAGGAATGGTTGTTGAGGTTTTGGGGTTCACTATTTGTTTTTTCTAGGGACTTTCTTATCACACTCCTGATGTCCTTGTATTTGTAGCCTATGTTTTTTAAGGCTTCAAATAGGTGATATTTTTCTTGTTCTAGGTACTCTTCATTAGAGATTATGATGGCTCTTGTGGCGAGGGTGTTAAGTACTCTTATCTTCTAGTTCGAGTGGTGATGAGAGCCTACATGAAGATAGTTTTATGTGTGGGTTTTCTTCATGTAGATTGCATGTCCCAGGTTCTCATCCTCTTTTTTATCGATTAGCTCATCCACTAATGGAATATTACCATTATCCTCTAATTCCATTGTGAACTTGATATCCCTTGAGAGATCATTTAGATGTTGGAAGAATTTTTCAAGTTCATCTTTCTCGTGGGGCCATAACACATTAGTATCATCAATGAATCTTTTCCATCTCAATGGTTTTAGGGGCTAAGTATCCAAAGCTTTCTTCTCAAAGTTCTCCATAAAAATATTTGTGATAATGGGAGAAAGTGGAGATCCAATTTCTACCCCACTTGTTTGTTCATAAAATTATCCTTGGTAGCTAAAGACTATAGAACAGAGATAGACTTCAGCTAGATTTGGTGTATCAAGGTTAGCCACTTCTTTGAGAATCTGGACAACTTCTTCAAGTGGGAATTTGGCGAACCAGGAGACAACTTCAAAGCTAATGAGGATGCCTTCAAGTTTCACCTTCGCATTCTTGATGATCCTAACAAAGTCACTTGAGTCTTTAATGAAGGAGTATGTATGGCCAACTAAGGGACCAAGGGTCTTAGCTACATGTTTGGCTAGCTCATAAGTAGGGGAGCTAATTGGATTGATGATATGTCTAAGAGGTATCCCATCTTTATGGATTTTAGGTAGACCATAGATCCTTGGGGTTATCTCACTATTGGTAGTAGTTGTTTCTTGGTTCTTTCATCTAGGTTGGACTCTTTGACTGCCTTCCTAACTTCTCGTCTAATCCTAGCGATCGAGTTACTTGAGAGCTTCTTATAACTTCCACTTAAGGTGAGGTGTTCAATCATTTTCTTATTGCAATCATTGTTATCCATTACTACAATATATCCACCCTTGTCAGCTCTCAGTATTTCCAAGTTAGTGTTGTTTTTGAGGTTCTTGAGGGAAAGGCATTCTTCATTGCTAATGTTGCTTTTTGGAGGTTTCGTTGTTCTAAGAATAATTGTGCAATCTTCTCTAACTTTCTCTTTGTCTTCATCATCTAGGGTTTTTATGCTATCTTCAATGCAACAAATAATGCTTTCTACTAGAATGGACGTGAGAGAAATAGCAAAGTTTAGACCTTTTCTTAGAACATTCAATTTGATTTCTTTTACTTCGTAGGATGACATGTTTGTTGGGTATGTGTTATATTCTTTGCATGACTAGTCTTAGTGTTTGCTACGTTGTGTTGAGCATGTGGGGGGATTGAGGAAGGGGTGCCAGGCCCCCCCTTCGAGGGTTGTAGGGGGGCGATAGCCCCCCTACGCAGGGGTTCGGGAGCAGTGCCCCTAACAAATTTTTGTTTGCCTCGGGAAACGCATCGCATTTTTTACCTTGTTTTTTGTGTCGCCTCGATTTTCATGTCCATTGTTGGGCGATTTTTCGGCACATGGTTTTTGCCGATGGTTTTCTATTTCCGGTTAAGGAATTAGGGTTTTTTTACTAATCCAGGGCATTGGGTTAGGGTTTTGGATGTCGTTGCCTCCTATATGTATATTGTATTGTAAACAATGTATCGCAATGTATGAATATAGAATATGTTGGTTTTCCTGGTTTGGGTTTCCGAGGGAAAAATATCTGTGTAATGTTTGTATTTGCCATTTTATTTTTTCTCTTCTTTTACTGAAAATCTGTTTGCAGTAAATAATTGTACAAGGTTAAAATCTACATTTGGTATCAGAGCTTTGTTGGATTCAAGGGGATGCCTTTGTGGTCAAGGGTTTGGCTCGGGACTGTGATAAGCCTTGTTACGGTGGGAGATCTATGGTATTGATTTTTCAGGTGAAAAGAAATGGCGAGCAGTTCGAAAATGGAGATCGAGAAGTTTAATGGGAAAAGTTTTGAGTTGTGGAAGCTCAAGATGGAAGATCTGTTGATGGATAGAGATCAGTGAATCGTGGTGGATCCAGGTACTGCACCTATAGGAACTTCAGAAGATGACTAAAAAAAGTTGGATCGGAAGACGAAGAGCACAATCCGACTGTGTCTCTCAAATTCAGTATTACTGAATGTGACAGAGGAAGCTACAGCCAAATATTTATGGGATAAGTTGGGGAAGTTGTATTAGTCTAAGTCCCTAGTAAATAAACTATTCCTGAGAAATAAGTTGTATAACATGAGGATGAGAGATGGAGACTTGGTGGCAGAGCATTTGAATGCCTTCAATACTATGGTAAGTCAGTTAGTATATGTTGAGATTAAAATTTCAAATGAAGATAAGTGTATCAATTTATTGTGCTCTTTACCAGACTCATGGGATAGTCTGGTTGTGGCCATAGGTAGTAATACAAATTCCTTGAAGTTTGATGAAGTGGTCCCATCCTTGTTGTCGGAGGAGATGAGGTGGAAGAACATGGAAGGACAGAGCACAAATGCATTATTTGCAAGAGAACGCTCCCAGGAAAGAAATAGATCTAATTCCTCAAGTGGGAGATCTAAGTCTAAGGGAAGATCTAAGTCTCCCAAAATATTTTTAAAGGTATGCTAGAGATGTGAAAAATAAGGGCACTACAAGAAGTAGTGTAGATCTAAAGTTGAGAAAAAGAAGGGATCTGAAGAATCTCCTTCTACAGAAAAAAAGACCTCCAAGGAAGAAGGAGGGGATGTGTACTTGGATTATTCAAGTACACATGCATACTATGAGGCATGGTTGGTTGACTCAAGTGCATCCTTTCATATGACTCCCCAAAGGGAGTGGTTCTGTGAATATGAAAGTTATGATGGAAGTAATGTTTTCCTAGGTGATGACTTAACAACCAAAATCATAGGTCGAGGAAAAGTAAAGCTGAGGCTCATAGATGGAAGGATTAGAACACTACCTGGTGTTCTGCACATCCCAGGATTTGCCAGAAATTTGATTTTTGTAAGCAAAATGGACGATGCAGGGGTAAAAACAATATTAGAAAAGGAAATATGTAGGATGGTTCGAGGAGCAATGGTGCTACTGAAGGGAGTTCGGTTTGGAACTCTGTATAAGTTGCAAGGAAGCACTATTAGTGATGGGTGTAATAGTTCCATTGCTCATGATATTGGAGTTGAAGAAGAAATAACTCCTAGAGTCTTTGGAGAAAAGGTTATGTTGTGGCATCAAAGATAGGGGCATATCGGAGAGAAGGGTCTTAGACTACTACATGGTAAAGGTATGGTTGAATGTATGTCTAACTGCTCTCTGGATTTTGATTTCTGTGAACATTGTGTATATGGGAAGCAAAATCGGGTAAGATTCCCCTCTTGTGCAACGAGAGCAGAAGGAATTTTATGTCGGTTCCATCATTGGGAAAATCTTTGTATTATGTCTCATTTATAGATGACTTCTCGAGGAATACTTGAATATATTTCCTCAAGAAGAAATCTGAAGTCTTTGACAGGTTTAAAGAGTTTAAGGCTCTTGTTGAGAATCAAACAGAGAAAAGAATTAAGGTGTCGAGGACAGATAATGGCGGAGAGTTCTGCAGGAATAAATTTGAAGAATTATGTAAGAAGTGCGGTATAGCAAGGCAGAAGACTACTCCATATACACCTCAGTAGAATGGAGTTGCAGAAAGGATGAACAAGACGTTGATGGAAAAAGCAAGGTGCATGCTCAGTGGTGTCGGGTTAGGGAAAGAATTATGGGCAAAGGCAGTGGGTAATGCATGTTACTTGGTCAACAGATCACCCTCATCGGCGTTGGATGACAAGACTCCACAATAGGTATGGACTGGTAAGAAACCTTTCCTCACACATCTCAAGGTATTTGGCTATGAGGCCTATGTTCATGTTCCAAAGGAAAACAAGAGTAAGCTAGATAAGAAGGATGAAAAGTGTATCTTTATTGGGTATAAAGATGGTCTCAAAGGTTATAAGCTTTGGAACCCAGAAACTAAGAAGGTTGTGTATAGCTGAGATGTGGTATTTAGATAAATGAAGGATGTTGTTAAACAAGAAGTCCTATGAAGTAAGGAAGAACCAGAGAAAATAGAGTTTGATTTAAAGGATAATGAATCAAACTCTACAGAAGAAGAAGATCATCATACTCCAGTATTGAGGATATTGGTTCGAGAAAGAAGGCTACCGGAAAGGTATACTCCATCTAATTTCCATTCAAATTTTGCTTTGTCTATTACTGATGATGATCCTAGAACTGTTAGGGAGGCAGTGGATTCAGAGGATGGAAAACTTCGGAAAAAGGCCATGGATGAAGAAATGGCAGCCTTGGATAAGAATGAGGCTTGGGATCTAGTAGAGTTGTCGACTAGAAGAAAGCCCATTAGCAACAAATGGGTATTTAAAAAGAATTTCCCCAGATTGAATTTTTATAATACGCAGTATGGTATTGTTTAAGTGCATTAACAGGAATAAGTTACCACTAGGTGTGGTAAAGGCTAGAGGTTTGTTATAGTTATCAAAGCTTCTTATCTTTTGAATGCACACACTGACATAGTAGCATGTTATGTTAATTTGGTTATGAGGTAATAACCAAAGAAATAAAAGATAAGAACTTGTTATAGGAATGATGCCAGGAAAGCTAGTCATGTATGAGACCAGGACATGGTTGGATATGGCAAGGTATGGATATAGAAAGGTTACATACCACACAACTGTTGAGTATATGTTATATTCTTTGCATGTGTCTGTGTGTGTGTTAGGTTGGGCGGTTTTTGCTATTTTTAGCGGTTTTATAAATTAATCTCGGATTAAGGGATTGGGGTTTTGGTATCTATGGAATACCTAAAAACATTGTATATATATTGTATGGTGAATGGTGAAATTTGAGATAATGAATATAAGAAAGGTTTTCCTGGTTGAGGGTTTCCGGTATAAACCTTTCTGTACTGTGTGAATGAGCCATTGATTAATTTCTGTTTTGCTTAAGAATCTATATGCATTTCTTTACTTCACAGGTTTAAAACTTACATTAGGTATCAGAGCTCGTTTTTGGCTTCAGAGGGACACCTTTGTTGCTAAAGGTTTGGCTCGGTCCTAATAGATCAAGTTTATCTTGGGTCTGTGATAAACCTGGGTTTAGTGGGAGCTTTTGCAGTGGAGATTCGAGTATAGAAAGAGGAATGGAGAGCTTGTCTAGAATCGAGATAGAGAAGTTCAATAGTAAAAACTTTGAGCTATGGAAGCTCAAGATGGAGGACCTTCTTGTAGACAAAGAACAATGGATCGCTATGGATCCTGGTACACAACCTACTAGTACATCGTCTACTAGCACACAGGCTACTGGTACACAACCTACTAGTACACAAACTACTGATACAACACCTACTGGTATGTCGAAGGAAGATTGGGAGAAGTTGGACAGAAGAGCATGGAGTACTATTTGACTCTGCCTGGTAGATTCGGTGTTGTTGAATGTCTCGGGAAAATCTATAGCCAAGGAACTATGGGATAAGTTGGGGAATTTGTATCAATCAAAGTCCCTGGTAAACAAGTTGTTTCTTCGAAAGAAGTTGTATCATCTGAGGATGAAAGATGGAGATTATGTGACAGAACATCTAAATGCCTTTAATACTCTAGTAAGTCAACTTGTCTCTGTTAATATTACGATTGAAGAAGAAGATAAGTGTATTACTTTGTTATGTTCTTTGCCAGACTCTTGGGATAATTTGGTTGTAGCAATTGGTAGTACCACTCAATCTACATTGAAGTATGAGAATGTAGTTTCATCCTTGTTATCTGAAGAGATGAGGCAGAAAAGCATGGATAGTCATAGCCCAGATGCTTTATTTGTAAGAGGTTGTACCCAAGATAGGAATCCCGGTAAGACTTTGTGGGGAAGATCTAAATCTACAGGTAGATCTAAGTCTCTAGGAAAATCTTTGAGGAAATGTTGGAAGTGTGGTAAAACAGGGCATTATAAGAAAGATTGCAAGTCTAAGAAGGTTGATAAACCAAAGGAATCTGATAGTACCTCTTCCACAAAGGCGAAAACCTCCACTGAAGAAGGAGGTGATGTTTACCTGACATCTACAAGTACACATGCAGACCGTGATGTATGGTTGATCGAATCAGGTGCGTCATACCATATGACTCCTTACAGGGAGTGGTTCTCTGAATATGAAAAATACGATGGTGGTGATGTATTCCTAGGAGATGACTCGACAGCCAAAATCTTGGGACGTGGAAGGGTTAAGTTTAAGTTACTGCTAAAAGATGGAAGGATTAGAAATCTTGGGACGTGGAAGGGTTAAGTTGTTGCTAAGGTGTAGAATTCTCAATAGCGTAGTAACTCTTGGGATATTCATTATATAGTTTTAAATAAAGTTATGCGTTACTTAATGTAATATAAGTGACATTTTCAACATTTATATCATAAACTTGGTATGGGCATTAATATACTAGGATGGGTAGAAAAGTACTACAAGATACATTTTAAAACCCATTTTAAAGTACGAAGTAGCATTGTCTGATATATAATTGTTTAGCATTGAATCGACATTTACAGGAATTCCTACACGTGTGAGAGTATTTAAAGCAGAGATAATAGAAAGAATTCAAAAAAATTATAAAAAAATTATTTACTTACAACTAGGATGTCCTCGCTACAACTTATACGTGCATTGTTATAAGTTGGAAATTGAACACTAAAATATAAAATTGCGAATGAATGCAAAATTATTAATATATAAAACTAAAATGAAAAAAAAAAATTTAAAATATCAATCTTTACACTTGATAAATGTTATTGGGTTATTATCTATGTCACCTCCAAAAACTTGTGAAGTCCATTAGGCTAAAACACATTATTTTAAGCTTATTTAAAAATTACCTAATCAAGAAATCTGAGGAGGGATTGATTGGAACAACCACTAATGTTGAGATAATGAAAAGGATATCATCATAAAATAAGAATCGATTTAAGTATATGCAAAATTATTAATATATAAAACTAAATTAAAAAAAAAAATATTTAAAATATCAATCTTTACACTTAATAAATGTTATTGGGTTATTATCTATGTCACCTCCAAAAACTTGTGAAGTCCATTAGGCTAAAACACATTATTTTAAGCTTATTTAAAAATTACCTAATCAAGAAATCTGAGGAGGGATTGATTGAAACAACCACTAATGTTGAGATAATGAAAAGGATATCATCATAAAATAAGAATCGATTTAAGTATATGCATGAATGAAAGATATGTTAATCAGCCTTAATCATGAAACCAATTTATGAAAATAATATATTCATTATGCATAGAGTTATGATAAGTAGCTAATTCTAGGGAATGATTAGGTAGTTGATTAAATATCTAAGCATTAAATATTATGTTTAAGGTGGTTTTTAATAATGAGAGAATGTTTGCTTTCACCGCAAAGTGTGAGAGTTCTATATTTTAGGTTAAATTTAAATTTGTTATAGGATCTAGATACTAGATGTTCTATAATGAAAGAAATAGATAGAAAGAAAAAAAATTAGACGATTCAAATTATTTGTTTAAAAAAAAATGTTGTGTCAAAATGTGTTTTCTATATCCCATTAGAGGGAGATGTATAATTCCTTGCTGCTTTATACATCCCATTGTGAGGGAGATGGATAATTTCTTTTGTGCTCAACATAAAGTTGACACATAACTTTTTAAAAAATATTGATAACAAAAAAACATTTCAATGTGTGTATTCAGTTTATAGATAATTTCTAATTGTTGTAAGATTGGTTGTTGTCATTGATGTCAACCCTAGTCATGGGTTTTGGACCACAAGATTGATGAAGGTATTTGGACATGAAGGACAATGCACATCCAGATACAACACCCATGGATGGATAGTATACATCATGTTGTTTTTAGTGGTATGTGGCACGTCACGTGGATCCTCATGGTTGAGGAGAAATGAATTTTTGAAGATGACTAAGTGAATTGAAGAAGGAAGTACATGTAGGCCCTGAAGATAATTAAAGAACATAATTACAAAATAAGAAAGTGTCAGGTCAACCCTAATGTTAAAAGGAAGTGACATAAATGGTATAAATAAATATCATTATACATTCATTTGATACACAAGTCGAATTTCAGAGGAACTCAGAAGTAAAGAAGGTTGGATTTCAAGGGAGGATGAAGTCTTTTGGTGATGTGTTCTAAGGTATGTTATTTTCAGGTCATCTTACCATTTTCACTATAACTTTTTTTTTCTAGAACGATTCAGATGATGAAATTGCTATGGTATTGAGAAGACATATCAAGGTACCTGTGGTAAAAGTTTCATCTCTTGATTCACTATAATTATGGAGATACACTCTGTGGAAGATATGGTTTTTGACCAGTCCTGAAGCTAGTCAATAAACAGGTGTTCCGGGTAAAATAGTCATTACTTCTTCATAGAGAATCCAAATGAAGTGGGACAAATTGCATTGGAAAGAGTACGGACTTTAGTTTCTTGTGTGCAAGTTTCAGAATCTGATGTTAAATATTGAGCACGAGGCATTATGTACAAGTTCGGTCTCCTGAATAAACCAGAATTGAACAAAGTATACCATTCTCTCTATAACTTATTTTTGGGTGGAAGGAAGGGGCAAGGATGGAGAGTTAAATACTCTCTTGATATTGGAGCATTGTATCTTCCTCTTGGAGGTTTATCCCTCCCTTTACATTTGAAAGTTGTAGCTACCTTTGGAAGTCATTACTTCCCTTGAACAATAACTATTGATTATTTCTCATATATTGTGCATGGTGTATTGTGGTGTATTGGTGTAACTCTTATACTATTGTTCATTGCTCATTGGATATAGTTGAATGGTTTAATTATAAGTTGAAAAAGGTTTTAAATTGTACTTGATACTGATTCACCCCCCTCTCAGTATCAACACTAATTAGATGTGTAATTCCTTCAATTCTTAAAATGGAGTTGACAAGTGGTCATAAATAAAATACAATGTCCACACACACACACATGTATATACACCCCAGTATGAGGGAGACATGTAATTCCTTCTTTCGTCAACATGGATTTGACACTTGGCATTTAAAAAATATTAATAACAAAAAAAATATTTCAATGTCCACCTCAAGTAAAAAATATTATTCTTTCTAATTATGAGTCTGAGATAGATGTGTAATTCCTTCAATTCTTAATATGGAGTTAACACATGGTCACAAATAGAATACAATCTCTCTCTCTCTCTCTCTCTCTCTCTCTCTCTCTCTCTCTCTCTCTCTCTCTTATATATAAAAATTGAAAGTAAAAAATTATTATTGGGTCGAAAGGGGCGTTCTACTTCCCATTATGAGGGAGATGTGTAAGTACTTTTGGGCTCAACATGGATTTGAAAAGTGGCATTTAAAAAATATCAGTAACAAAAAAAAATGCAATGTCTTCCATAAATAAAATATTTCAATGTCCACCTCTAGTAAAAAAAAAATTATTTTGACCATAGGTGTTTTCTAATAAGAAGTATGAAGGAGATGTGTAATTCATTCAATGCTTAATATGAAGTTGACAGTTGGCCATAAATAAAATACAATGTGCCTATTAATTCAAATATTTCAATTATCAACTTTACATAAACATAAAACAATTCAAAGTAAAAAAATTCTTATTGCGTAGAAAGACTCTTTCAAGAGTATGAGGGAGATGGGTAATTCCTTCCATGCTCAACATGGACTCCATGGCATTTAAAAAATATATTAATAACAAAAGAAATATTTCAATGTCCACCTCAAGTAAAAGAATTATTATTCCGTCCATAGGTGCTTTCATATTATGAGTATGAGGGAGATATGTAATTCTTTCAATGCATAATATGGAGTTGACATGTGGCCATAAATACAATACAATGTCCACATTACTATTAAAATATTTCAATATCAAATATGTGTGTGTGTGTGTGTGTGTGTTTGTGTGTGTGAGAGAGAGATAGAGAGATCTCCCCAAGGAGGTCATAGGTTCAACTCTCTTGATCCCCTTAGGGTTAGGCCCCGTAATCAGGGCCAACTATTTACCTCGTTCACCATCCATGAAATATGGGGAAGTACTTGGAGGGTTTCCCGAGATTTCTTTCGTCCAATATATATTCGACGAAAGAAATCCTAGGAAACCCTCCAAGTACTTCCCTATATTTCATGGATGGTGAACAAGGTTTATATTCGACGAAAGAAATCCTAGGAAATCCTCCAAGTACTTCCCCATATTTCATGGATGGTGAACAGGTTAAACATTTGGCCTTGATTACGGGGCCTAACCCTAAGGGGATCAAGAGAGTTGAACCTGTGACCTCACCAAGGATCTCTCTCTCTCTCTCTCNACACACATATCAATTGCAAGTAAAAAAAATATTATTGCGTCGAAGAACACTTTTTATAGCTCACTATGAGAGAGATGTGTAATTAAGAACACTTTCTATCGCTCACTATGAGAGAGATGTGTAATTCCTTGTGTGCTCAACATGGATTTGACACGTGGCATTTCAAAAAAAAAATTCAATGTTGGTCATAAACAAAATATTTCAATGTCTGCCTCAAGTAAAAAAATTCTTATTCTAGGGGCGATAAGCACGAGAGGGAAAATCTAGGATCGCATAGGAAATAAAGTTGTGAACTGAGCTTGGGTCCTAGAAAATGTGTCAAACAATTTGATCAAAGTCGGGTGGGATTACCTTGTCTGAGGATGAAGGAATATCAAAATTGTTTGACTGCAGACTCATTGTTGGTAATTCAAGCAGTAAATGACCAAGGTATCCCTTTTGGAAACAAGTTGGACTCAATATTAAGGAACATCAAGAATCTTGCTCAACCCTTTAAAGAAATTCACTTCTTCCACATCAAAAGGGGGCTCAATGCAGAGGTTGAATCATGGGGGGAAAAGGACAATACTATTCAACAAGGCTCATTGTGCAAGAATTGGGTCCTTCATCACTTACAAATTCCTTAAGGTGATGGGTAGGGGCACAGATATTTTTTTGGTTATACGATTTCAATGTTTCAAAAGGAAGATTTCCTTTCCCTTGGAGATGGTTGATAATCTAATGTTTCCAATCCAAATCCAATTCATGTATCAAGTACCGATTAACGGGCTTGAGATGATATCAGGTAGGTAGCCTCCCACACTCACACATGCTAAACATCCTCTTGCGCATAAGTGTATTAACTCAATTTGATGTGAATGAATTAAAGGACATGGGCCAATGGTTGGCCATGAGATTCTTTATTTTTTGGCATCCGAGGAATGATGCCTGGTGAACTATCTATCCAGTTCTATAGGAGAAGAGGCAAGAGGGTTGGAGGTAAGTGTGAGGGTGGGTTTGGAGCCGGTGGACTCTGGTTCAATGCGATTAATTTATTCTCAAATCTCTAGGCATGACCTGGGGTCAAGTATTCATTTGTCAGTTGTTATATTAGCTAGTAAATTGAATGGTGAAGTTCACCAATTCTTTCTCTTTTTTATATTTATCAAGATGACACTCCTTGAAGGTGTTGTAAGGAACTTGTCCCAACATACTTGTAGAAAACATGGGTTTTTAGGGATATAAGCATAATGGATAGCCTTGAATTAATAAAATTTGTATGGTGCTCAAGAGATATGAATAAATTAGCTAGGCCAATAGCCAAGCCATGATGTTAGCTTTAGACAAGATAGAAGAGATGGAACAAACACTCAAATCCCTCACTATCAATGTCACATCCCTCATACAATTAACAGAGGAAACATGTTGATACCTTGGAAGAAGAATGTGGGTGAATGTGCTCTTTGATTGCAACAATGCATTTAAATTCCTTGACTTTGGCATCCAATGACCTGGGAGAAGCATAGCATGAAGTGAAGGAGGAAGGCATCGTCATTCAAATTCAAGATCCAATGGATACTAAGAAACCAAATCCTCCCTACTTGGTCAAGGAAGAACAAGAAAAGGGTAGTGTCCACTATTAAATATATGAATGTTTTTTAAGTATGTATGTATTTTGGACTGGTATGTCAAGATAACTACTAGCACAATTACATGGAAGTCTAGTATAATTTTAGAATCTTCTAATAGTATGTCATGTATATAAAATGGAACTATAAATGTGCCTCTTTTTGGGACCAATTTTGATGTATTTCTTAGATGCAACCTAGGAACATCCCCTTTTTATAATGTATAAAAAATCTCTTATATTTTGGTTTAAAAAAATAAAAAATAATATTATGTCCATAGGTGTTTTCTAATTATGAGTATAAAGGAAATGTGTAATTCCTTCAATGCTTGTTATAGAGTTGACATACGACCATAAATAAAATACAATTTCCCCATTAATTAATTAATTTAACATGTTTAGTAAGGTTTAAACATACTTACAAAATTGTTAAAAGGTGAATCATAGAAGTAAAACCCCTCTCAAAAACCCAAAAAAAGTTTCATGAAAATTCATGAAAAAAACAAATTTTATGGATTTTTTATGTCAATCATAGAAGTAAAACCCCCCAGCCAAAAACCCAGAAAAAGTTCCATGAAAAATCACATTTTATGGAGTTTTTATGCCAAAAAAACACTACTATAGGATGCACTTCAGGGTCCCCTTAAGGAAAGGTGTGATCAATTTCCTTTTGTAAAGTGTGAGCACCTCTATGAGGTCACTACTGTACTTTTTGTAAATTGTGAGGATCCCCGTGTGTGAGATTTTGTGTACAAAAAATATTGCATGCACCCTCAAGACTTGGCCTTTCTACCATGGATTAATATAACACTAAAAAGTATAATTAAGACCCCTAATACTACCTTCAAAATCTACATGCATAGAGTATAAATCTCCCATTCTTGAATTGAAAACTGACTGGAATTTTTCTAAATAAACCGAAAACTAAAAAGGGAATAATTTATACTTTTTTTTAAAGTGATTACCTCTTGATTGTAGGTTGTAGAAGTTTATTAGCTCCAAAATTTTATAAGCATGATCCAAGCATCTCCCATGTCAACAAATATGTGATTATCAATTTCCCTCCCTACCATATCCATATGGTACTCTTCTTCCCCTAGAACCCCTAAGTTGTAAGGGTTGTATGAAGGCATGTACAAGCTAGAAATAGTGAAAGGGCCTACCCACTTCAATAATAGATTGAGAAGGTATGAAATAACTATGGATTCCCCACTCCAAAACTAAACCTAATCATGATTTAGAACAATCAAGTCTAAACTCTCCACCATTTTACTTTGAAATTTTTCATGATTAGAACAACCATCAAGCACTAGGGACCAGAAGATGACCCCCATTGCCACCCTCTCTCTCTTATTATATTACTTGTGGAAAATTTCACATTCCTTCTCATGCAAAATTCCTAATTATAAATTCACTAATATTTATATTATTCACCGACCCACGAGTCTCTTTCATGCATAATTCTAATTTCTAATTAATTTAAATACACATTATTCACCCAACTCCCAACTACCTTTCCTATTTTTCCTCATTTATGTTACCTCTTACATTTTCTAACTCTTTTGCTCTGTGCACATGATAATTCACTTTTAAATAAATAAAATCTCTAAAATAGGAGATGAATAATTTCTTATACCGCATGTCTCTGATGCCTAACTTCCATTTCAAATACAATGAAATCAATTTTATTTTACGCATGGATGTCCCCTTCAATTAAATGAATGCAAGTATCTCTATATGAATAATACTTTCATGAGTGCACTTATTTGACATATCATTTTAAATTCTATGTGCATAAATAATACTTCTCTCAAAATAGTGAATCTCAATCAACATCGGTTCAATGCCAATATAATTAGTACTGAGGGTGAGACTATGATCACTACACTCCTCCAAGTACACACATTTTTATGGTGGGGTAAAAATATGTGTAAGAGGGGTGAGATCTATGTTAACTCCATATTCTTTACTCTTGGTGAGAGTCTCATGTTCATTGAGGAATAAGGACTACATATCCATATTGTGTACCCCTTAGTTATACCTTATGATCGATCACTTACAACCTGCACTCATGACAATGTATAACCTCATGGGTGAGCACAATCTCCAACTTTCTACATGGAGAGAGTTTCTAGTAGGTGGGAATGGAGACACTCCTCCTCCTCTCCCAATAGTACACATGTCACACCCCCTTCATATAGTCCTCACCCATGTGTAATCTTAATTGGAAATATCGATCTGCACACATCCAAAGACACATATCAAATAACATTGTTTAAAGTAATTATAAATCACATTAACATGTTTACAACATCATATTCAAATCAATACATAGTCTCCTAACCCCAACTTGGGTCGATATATCTTGTCTCACTCCAAAGTCCATATAAATTTGATTATTTTTTTCACACTAGACAAACCATCAATAACTTTGTGAAAATACATCAATTCAATAGTATAACTCATATATATATCCATCCTCAAATTAGATTATAAGTCCATGCACCCAATCATACCATCAAACAACATCAAGTACATGTTAACATGTTCATGATTCATGCATATTCATCACATCAAGCATGAATAAAAGATCATATAAACCAAAACAATCTTAAACATCAATCTTGTCAAAGTACATCAATCAACAAGGTCGAGTCATTTAGACATCTGGAATGCCCTCAAATAGTAATATTTTTCTTTACTAAAACATATGTTTTTGTATTAAAATAGTGTTTCATCCAAATTGTCCATCTTAGTAATACAAAAAGATAAATTGTCTTTTTGTATCAGCTTTGATGTTCTGCAAAACAATATTATGCTATCTATAGTAGCTACTATGCTACTCTTTCATGTGTAGTTACATGGATGCTTACAAGTATATATTCTTACAAACAATGTTAAAATCAAAATGGACTTATAATACATTGAAGAACCCAAGATTAATAAAAAGTATGTTCATTGTGGGCTTCTCCCTAATTGCCATGGTGACAATTGGATTGGCTTTGTCCTCTACTAGTTCCATCTCCATCTCCATCTCCATTTCCTTGTTGAAGTGATTGTTCCTCTTTTTGTTCCTCCCACACCAAGCCTGCTAATGTTCTCAATGCATTTTCATATTGTGTGTTTCTTTTTAACTATGTCACCAGTTGTCTTAATTTAGTGCATTCTTCCTCTACATGTTGAATTTTCAGCCTCTGTTGATTTAAGAGTTCCAATAGCTTAGTGTAGTAAATCCTATGTTTTTGCTATATATCTCTTGTGCCTTCTTATATATTCCCTCATGTCCATTACACACATGTCCATTACACCATAGTGAGCAAATAATCCAGGATGCCCACCTCTATAACTCCCCACCAAGATAGATGATTTATCTCTATAATTCCCCCCATTTAAATACAAAATCCCACCCGCTTTTGCCATATTTTCTTTGGGGTGTGTATGAAACATCACCTCCTTCATATTGTATATGTGCAAGTTTCATTTGTGAGTGTGAACTACAGTTTCATGTGTATGATTATAAATGCTTTCTTCCACTTAGCTTTGTGTGATTTCCTTGATACCTTCTCACGATTTCTCATTACCTATGGTTTGTTTAATGTAATCTAAGGGTTTAAGTAGATTGAGATCCCACCCTTTTTCCGATGTTTCCCTTCGTCCAACCTTGTAGATTTATTATCCCTATTATCTTCTTGTACATTTTTTGCTTTGAACATCTAGTAGTACTCAAATGATACCAATCTTTTGTACTCCTCTCTAATTTGTAAAATCAATCAATCTAAGTTTACATTTGTCATGGTTGTTCCATTAATCATATGTTGAATGATGAGAGAAGAATCCCTATGACTGTCAGGTGTTGGATTTTCCTCGTATTGATGATCCTTAGTCCTTGGAACAATGTTATATCTTCTACTTAATTTTTTGTCATTACTCCTAGGCCCCATTTGAAGTAATTTTCATTTTTCCCTTGACATCAAGCATGATTACCCTTGAAATTTCCACCTTGGAACAATGTTATATCTTCTACTTAATTGGTTGTTGTTACTCATAGGCCCCATTCGAAGCTATTTTCATTTTCCCCTTGACATCAAGCATGATTACCCTTGAAATTGCCACCCCTGCTCTCAAATAATAATATTGATAATAATATCAAGTACCAATAAATCTAATGAAAATAGGGACATTACACTAAATTATTGTAAGGACAACTTTTGCTTAAATTGTTTTTCTTATAAAAAGTAGAATTTATAGGTGCAAAAAAACATATTGCTATTTTTTAAATTATTAATGTTTAAAATTTCTAGACAGTTAACAAAGTATATACATCATTGAGATTTAAACATGTTTAAATTATTGAGATTTAAACTTAAATATAATATTTCTTATATTAATAGATTATTTAGAACATCCAATTTTTTTTTGACAATAATGATTAAAATTGTATTATAGAAACAACGGTTAAGTTGATCAACATTGTAATACAAAAAGGGTGAGGTCGAATCCAAACATTGGAGATATACCTAGCTCTAAAAGGATGGGTATTTTACCAACTTTGAAAAAAAAATTCCCAAGATTCTTACATAACGGAATACATGAGTAAATTCTAATAAACTATGAACATAAGAGAGTGTAGAAATGACACAGGGCTAAAGTAAGTTTTGATGCCAATTTATAATCATCATTGGCTATAGAGACATAAAGTTCCTTTTTTCTTCTTGACTACTTTCATATGTTCCTCCTTTGAGTTTTGGATGTATGACTTATTGGTACTTGGTGTTCCCCTTTTCCTTATATAATTCAATTTTTAGTAAATGATATATTAATAGAAAATACATGTAAAATTATGGTAAGTGTATATTGATTAGTAGTTATTATATGAATAGATTATATATTCAAACTTTGGGGGTGATAAGCTTGTTAATCTTCGATAATGCAATTTGACATATGCAAAGGTGTTTATGAGACTAATTGTTAGAAATAAAAGTAGAGAGAATGCATTTTTAAGTAATGTGTTTTTGACAACATATTTAATAAGGATAAATAAACTTGAGGTGAAAAGAAACTAAGTACCCTCAAGATTTATGTGATGTTATAACTAAGGGAGTAAGTTAATAAGTGGACAAAATAAACCTTTTTTCGGTGGGAATTCTCCCCAAATTTTGTAGGAATTTTTCTAAAAGTTATACTTCTACATTGTTGGTGCGTAGTGGGAAGACCCGGGGTTCAACATTAATTCACCAACAAAAACCTAAATATACCGGCTCTTTCGGCATCACCTGCAAGCAAGTGAAGTCTCACCTGAGGTATCTATGGGGACTGCAGGAACTAGGTTTCCATAGTCATGACAGAATGTGAGGCATTCATTCTAACCATTCAACTTAACATTCATTCATTAAGTTCATGCAATAACAAGAACAATAAACAAACACATTACAACATACACAAAGACACCATATTTAACGTTGTTCACCCCAAACTGGGCCACATCCACAACGATTGGTTTCTTATATTATCGTTCAGAATCATCTCTTACAAAAGGTGTGCATTGCATTCATACATGATAACTCAATTATACCCCAAAATTCCTTATCTGTCCATGCATACAGTGCACACTTAGCTCTCCACTCATACTCTTCCATATACTAACTCATGCATAGCTCACCAAAACTCAAAACCACTACTACCACTACCCCAAAAACCATTTACATATTTATGATTTTACATTAGGGCTTATCCCATTATAAAATGGACCAAAGTGTCTAACTACTTCTAACTAACTTCCTCCTTTCACGCACGTTGCTCCTGAAAGTGCGCTAACACACTGCTCCTTAGCCGACTTTTCACATGGTTTGCTCCTACGTGATTCCCAAAACTAGTCCCAAAATGTATTGCTCCAATAGCCCCCCAAAACTCACCTATGGCTCGTCTCAAGCCAGTTCATGCCTTCTTCCATGTCGCAATGAACTTCCAGAACGTTTCTCTGGCAGTCATGACCTTTTCCTTTACTTGTTTTTCCTGCTGCAAAATTCCCTCTATTGTCTCTACAGTAATGTGGGCCTTCAACTTCTCTGCATTCTCTTGCACTACCTGCTTTACTATGGCTTGTGCAGTTGCAAGTTCCTCTGTAACCCGGAACGCTTCCTCTTGCAGCGTCTCAATATTTTGTGCGCAAGCCTATTGTTCTTCTCTTATTTGGCTTATGTCTAAGTATAGCTTCCTATTATCAGCAATTGCAACCATCGTTTTTTCCTGTGGCAGAGTGTTCATCATCTATTTAAACTTTTTTGCCTCCTCTAGCATATCCTGCAACTTCTGCCCTATTCCTTGCAACTATGCATATTATGTTAGTTGAGTCCATACTTGTGTGCTTTCTTCATACAACTTGGCACACTCCCCCTCCAATATCTTGATACTTTCCACTATTTTCGTCGTTGTCTTCTCTCTTTTCTCCCTTTCCTCAAGTGGATTGTTTGGCGTAGTGCATGCTTCTAAGTCTACTATATTCGTGTGGAATCCCTGAATAGCTTCACTAATCTTCGACACTTGTTCTTCCAATGGAGTATCAACTTCCATTGGTATCTCTGGAAATGTTTTGTACACTTCATGCACTGCATTTTTCAACCTTCTTTCTTTATGTTTAGCCTCATCCTACTCCATCATAACTTTGCTATATTCTATATGCAATGTTGCCTTATCATTTGTCACTTTGGTCAATTCCATCGTCATCGACTCTACGTGCAAATGTATCTCCTGCGTAACACTTATATGAAAACCCTTTAATACATTCATCAGAAACTGTGACAAGACTAAGTCAATATGACTTAATGCTTGTGCTTTCTCCTGCATCTCTATCGAGGGGAACTCTATAGCCCCTGGTGATATCTTTATCATTTGATGCTCTATTGATACTTCTAATGGGTGATAGGTCTCCAGTATTTCTTCAGTCATCTTCATTGTACTCTTTGTTTGTTCTTCCTCTGTCCTTTTCTCTAGTGCTATCTTTGTTGCTTCCAAAATTTGATGCAATGAATTTATTTTCTCCATCACATACGTGTGTATCTCCTCTTGTTTCTACATCATGTGCTGAAACATTTCTTCCATCACTTCCTTCACTTGATCTTCTATTTTATCCAAGTCATTTGTTGTCAGGGCCTGGGGGGCACTTCCTTTAATGATTTCCTCTTCTTGTGTTGGTGTATTTATTTTCCCTTATCATGTTCATTCCTATTCTCTCTAGGGTGCAATACTATTTTTTGTGTGTCTCCTACGTCATTTCCTTGTCCTTCCCGTTCTTCTTCTTATTCTTCTGGATCGTTCTCTAACAATTGTGTTTCTGGCTGCTCTGTTTCTAGTACTGGGGTTTTCCATTCGTCCTCCTAGTCTTCTATAATCTGTCCAACATCATCTCATGTCAACCTGTATATGGTTGTCATCCACTGCTGATATGGGTCCCTCTCGTCTTGGATATACATATGCTTTCTTCCTTCTTTAAAACGAGTAATCTCCTTGCATGCTTCCACTACCCATGGTAGTATGTGTGATGTACCCTGCATGCTCTATTGAATTACCTCTTTGTAAACATATAATGTGATGTTATTATCCAACTGTCTTTCCTTGTGTGTAGTATGCCACACATTCACATATCTTGCTACCAAACATAGTTTCTTCACAAATCCCAGAAATTGAGTTTCTTTCATCTCCCTCCAAGCCACTAATGCAATCAGTATCAATATCCATGCATAATGAAATTATGTTCCTTTATATTGTGCCTCCCTGCAATCCATCAAGAACTGGTTTACCAGGAACGTCACCCAGTACATTTGTACTCCTGGGATGCACTTCTCAGTCATTGCTATTACACCTACTAGTACTTAATATTTGCGACATTTCCTCAACAACATATAGACCAACACATGCATCGTGAACCTGATAGTATCATCATTAATACTTTCAATGTCCAAACCGAGTGCTCCTCTACATGTGTCAAAATTATCTTTCGTCTTCTCTACCAAGGCTTTCTCTTTAGATTTGTCCGTGAATAATTGCAGTGGGTCTTCCCCTACTTATGGTAGTGTGGTGATCCATGTAATCGACTGTGTATCTATGGAAACTTCTCTATCTAACCATAATAACCCCCATGGACACAACTTAATAACATCTTGATGCAAATGTTTATCTTCGCACTCCTGCCAAAATGCAGTATCTCTAACAGATTAAGTATTCTTGTTTTCTCCAGCCCTACTGCCCACTCCTGTGGCTCTACTATAACATCCCGTGAATCCGAATTGATTTTTGTGTGCATGTACTTGTCTATTTCTAACTTTGGAAACTTCTTTACGTCTTCCAATCCATGGTCTGCATACTTCAGATTTCCTATCGTGCCCAACATATCTCCTTCAATGATTACCCCCGGTGGGATATCTGGTTCGACAAGTTCATACTTCGGCTCCTTTGGTATCTTAACCTGCTTCGTTCTTGACTTCCTAGGTGGCACATAATCCTTAGAAAATTTAACCAAGCTTGGCCCTAGTTTTAACACTCCCGGGGTTTCCTTAAATATAGGTATCGATGTCTGCCTGGTGCATTGTTTCTTTTGTTGTGATCGAGCTTCTCCTGTCTTTGGTGGAACCATTTCTCTCTACAACTAACTCACATCTGCAACTTACTTGTTTGACTCTGTTAAACTCACTTGACTCGTTCTGTCTCTCTAAATGCTCAAACAAAAATAACCTTTTCCTTTCTACCACTAGTCTGCTTTTATAGCCTGTCGCCAGTTGCTTCCATTCTTCTTCATAATTAAGTTTGCGGTCTAATCCACTTTCATTTGCATTCAATTCTTTCCCTAACTCTTCATTAAATTTGTATCCTCCAGCGGATCATACGGTAGATTTTCCAGGCTGTCAAAATACTCTTGTCGGTTTTCCTTTATGACTACGCATCTCCACTACCTCACCGTCATGTTTTCTCTTTAATACTTGTCCCATCATGTATGTTCTTTAATGCTTTTCCCACCCTATGCACAAATCTTTGTTGCAATCCAATCCTCCTTCCTGCTCACAATTCCTTCTTCTTTCTACATCCATGTGACATTTTTTTTTTCTCCTTACTATTTTAATTGTTTGAATAATACCTTATGCATAAATTCAACCTTCGGTCTCTTGACTCAAACTTGTTTATTGATTTTCTTCTTTTCTTTTCATTTTTCTATGATACACTATAATACAGATCCTACGATACACATATTTCACGCTCATACTAGTGCACGGAAGCACAAATGTCCCTATGTAGTTTCAGATGACTATTGTTTACTAGTCCTTCCACAATTTCCCCATTATGTTTCTCCGGCTGAACAACACCTACCTCTATCACATATCTTATCACATATGGACCCAACCAATGCATTTGGAACTTCCTAGGGCGCGACAAAAACTTGTTGTGATAAAGAAAAAATAAGTCTCGTGTCTAGAACTTCTTTTGTTTAATGTGTTTGTTATGCCATGCTTTCTGAACTTGTTTATGGAATCCTTTGAAAAACTGGTCTTCTTCTAGTTCTACTAGCTCTGACAATCTTATTTCTACTACACCCAAATCAGTAAGCTCTATCAATGCGACAATGCGTAGATTTGGCACAATGAATTCCATAGGCATGACTGCTTCATGGCCATACACTAATCTGAATGGTGTATGTCCTGTCAACTTCTTAATTGTAGTTCGGTACACCCATAGCATTGTTGGAATCCTCAAATCCTAGTCATCTTGACTCACATTACATATCTTAGTCAATGCATGCTCTAGTATCTTTTTGAATGCTTCTACTGTTCCATTTTCTTGAGGATGATAAGGTGTTCTCTTCTGGTGATGAATCTAGAATTCCTTTGTCAAGGCTGCAATTGTCCTATTCAAAAAATGAGCACCTTGATCACTCACAAGGATTCTCAAACATACAAACCTTGTAACCACATTCTCAAAAAGAAATCATGCAACAGTCTCCACCCTGCAATCTATGATCGATTCTACTTATCCTATATGGTTAAGTATTATGTCGCAATGATGATGTATCTTTCTCCTTATCTATTCATTGGTCGATTGATCAGTGCAATGAAATAAACTACCCATTTATCAAAATCTGGCAATGTGACTTGTGTTACTAACGACATCTCATATCTCCTAGAAGGCTTCTTGATTCTCTGACAGACATCACAGGTCTGACATAACACCTTAGCATCTTTATGAAGGGTGGGCCACCATAGTCATGCGTGCAAAATCTTCTGATTTTTTGTTTTTCCTACATAGTGACCTCCTACAACTCCTTCATGTGCCTCTGAAAATATCATTTGTCTTTCATGCTCCAGCACACATCGTCCCATAATACCATGTATGCCTAACTTATACAAATTTCCTGCTATTATATGATAGTTTGTTTCCTTCACTAGTAGTTGCTTCTTCTGCGTAACCATAAACTCAAGTGGGGCTACTCCTATACTCAAGAACTAGACTATATATGTAAAATAGTCATCAACCATATGTACTGCAAATAAGTGTGCATCTGGAAGTCTGTCTAGCATTTCTCATTCCATTGAAAATTCACTTCCTTCTTCAACAACTTTTCCAATGGAGATGTGATCTGTGCATATCCCCTAATGAACTTCTTCTAATACCCTATATGACCCAATGTTGCTCGTAACTGTTGCACTGAAGTAGGCAGTGGAAAATCAACAATTACCACAATCTTCGCAGGATCAACCAACAGTCCCTATTTACATACTACATGACCAAACAAAATACCAAACAGAGAGCATAAAATGCACTTATTTAAGTTTAAAGATATCTGAAATTGCCAGCATCTGTCTAACATCAAGCACATAGTTTCAACATGGTCTTTGAGCAAACTAAACATTGTTCAATCATCTAAGTATACTTCTAGGAAATTATGAATAAACTCTTTAAATGCTGCTACAACCACTTGCACTGCCTCCTCCAACAAGAACTTATGATTATCCAAGCAGTTTTCATGCATCATTCAAACAAATGTTGCTACAATCATGTTAAAATTGATAGCCTTAAACGATCTAAATTTTGTAACTTAACAAATTAGATGCTTCAAAAATTTGAAATGAAATCTGAACCATTTTGAAGAGTGACAACTAGTGGGCTTCTCATAAAAATGGGAGTTAGAGGAAATCATATTAAAAGGATTACTTACAATTGAACTTTAACTCCATATTCCCTAGTTCAACTTAAAGCTATACATGTTCAAAACAATATTAAAGCAATCAATATTTTCAAAGGTTGAATATATGGATTGGGTAATTAAAGTCGAGAGTCACATTGGAATAAAATTAGTAAAATTTCAAGGCAGTAATTGTTGATTTTTTAATGACAAAATCAGAAATATTTCATTCACACATTTTGTCAAACACTTAGCAACCTAGAGATAACTGTCTTCTTAAATTTCAGAAATGCATACCCACATTCAAAAATTTCTATAAGAAGAAATACACATTGTTAAGCAAAATATGTAGCAGAAATGCACAATGGACAGCGACCCATAATTCACAGAAATTTAGGCAACTGCCAGGGAAAACCCCAATGTGGGGAAACCCAACGAGAGAGAGAAATCTTATTATTTTGCTTCAGGAAAGTTCATAACAGCATCAATAACACTTTTTCACCCAAGAGAAATACCTCTTACAACACAAAACTGTCGCCCACAAATCTGTCTTGAAAACCATGCCACAGTCCATACAGCTGTATGGATTTGCTGAAATTCGACACCTTCAAATTTGTGCCACAACAGGCTTTTGTACCTTCTCTTCTGTACGACCGTCCTCCTTCATAAAATTCTTCAAGGATGCCTCAAAAATCGTGCCCAAGCTTGCCTCGGTTTTTGTGCCTCAAGAATGATGTTGTACAGCCTGTTCCAACAAATAACACTGCTGCAAATCAAAACAGAAAAAACCTCCTTGGGATTTGCGCCCTACCTCTCTTGGGAATCGTGCCCTTCTTGATGTTCACTTTCCTCTCTCAAACAATCTCTCAACTTCTCCTCTCGTCTTCTCCGGTGTGTCTTTCTCACATCCCTAAGCATGTATATGCACTTTTCTCTTTTCCCAAGAAACCCTAACTTACATAACCAACTCAATCTAATGGTTATCATAAGTCTAATCTGAGGGCTCATATTTAATGCTCCTCATTAATTACAAAATAAGTAATAAATGCTCATTAAATACTTTTTGGGTCCCACAACTTAAAAACACTTTAAGTTATAAAGTACATTCACTTTATAAAAGCATTTTATTTAAAAAGTCACTTTACAAATAAAACATGTCTAGGAATTATGACTTTATGTCCTCCCCATGACAAAACACAAAAACATGAATGAGGACATCCCTTGTTATATTTCAACACCCTCTTAACGAGGAATGTACTCGTTGCCATCTCCATCATCTGGTCCCATCATACTGTGCTCTGTAGAAGCTCCCTCTGAACCTGGAGCCATCCACAACACCTGCACAGAACTCGAACTAGAAGATCTTCTCCTGGCAACCTCTCGGAACCCTGAGCTCAATTCATCTTGAACATCGGTTCGATCAACCTGGCTAAGCCTTCTACCAGTGCTCAGAAGAGACTTGCTCTCTTCTCTCGAAATGCAAGACTGATACCTTGGCGCCACCGCAGTCTCAGAAGCCTCCTCACGCTCCTCATCCGACACTGAATCACACATCATAGGCTGTCCTCTCAACATATACAACCTATCCACCCGGTTACCAATCAGCTGCAGCTCTACCGGATCCACTCCCTCTCTGTAGATAAAGACATGGTTCCTCTTGAACAATACGCAATATCCTACATCCTGCAAGGCTGAGACTGAGAGTAAGTTAACACTCAACCCTGGAACAAAGAGAACTCCATCAATCTCCAAGAGTCCCCCAAACTCGAGTTGGAATCTAAAATTCCCAACTCCACGTACAACTCTTGTCATACCACCTTCATTTACCACCTGTCGGCCAAGACCAATCTCTGTGAAGTCTGGGAATACTCGCCAGATTCTCGTCATGTGGTTAGAGGCTCCGCTATCCACAACCCATCTGACATCACCTCTGAATCCTCCGTTGGCGACACTGGAAACTAGGGTAACCAAAGAAAATTCCCTATCGAACTTTGAAGCAAAGTCCTCTATGGTTGCTATAGCAGCTATCTTAGGCTCCTTTGACTCCTTCTTCTTCTTCTTCCTCTCAGGACATTGAGAGGCAAGGTGCCCCAACTTGTTACAAAAAAAGCATCTGACTTTACTCAAGTCCCTTGCGGAACTTCCTTTCTTCTTTCTCTTTGCCACAAGAGCAACATTCTCATCAACTATGTCTGTCTTCTAATCACTGCTCTGAGATCTTTCCCGAATCTCCTCCCGAGTGAAATCATCCCACAGTCTGCTCCAATCTGGTAGATGCTCACGACCCACCACACACTTCACAAAGACTTCCCAATCTTTGGTGAAGCCATTTAAGGCTATCCTCACCAACTCAGAATCCGAAATAACCTCTCCAACAGCTGCCAACTCACCTTTAACTTGAGCCACCCGGGTAAGATAAGAAGAGACACTCTCCTCCTTACCCATCTTGGTATCATGCAACTTAGCCTTCAAGGCCATCTTCCGGTTCTCGTTCTGTGCCTCGAACAAGTTTTTAAGTGCATCCCACATTTCCTTTGCAGTCTTTTTCTCAACCAAGTGTGGGATAAGGTGATCCTTCACCCCATCCAGAATAATCCTCTGAGCTTTAGCTTCCTTGACCTCATGCAAGTCCAAAGCAACAGGATCTGCTACGGGAGCTGCTACAACAGAGCTGACATAGCTATAGATCTTGTTCTCCTTGAGAACGACTGACAAACGAGCCTTCCACTGCAAGTAGTTGGAAATGCCATCCAACCGATCCTCATATCTAATGCTTGCAACCATATTCCCTATCACAACTCAAGGAAAACAATCACACCCTTTTGCCCAAATATCACACTGCCCACTGTCAGAGACAAAGCTCTGATACCATGTTGATTTTTTAATGACAAAATCAGAAATATTTCATTCACACATTTCGTCAAACACTTAGCAACCTAGAGATAACTGTC
>ML792166.1:319319-345512 GCA_009831015.1 Picea engelmannii | reverse complement strand
TTAGCAATAACCTAGTGAAAACAAATTTCACTACCATATGTGCAATTTATCTATAGGTATTTGCACATTAAAAGAAGTACAATATTAAGTTATATAATATATGAAAATCTTTCTCAACCTGGATTTGACATGTGTCCCTCCTAAAAGAATAATATAATACCATTAAATATTAAGTGAACTATCCTAGACATTCTTGGAGAAAGTTTTAAGGGAACCATCTTAGTTATGCTCTATGATTTAGAGCAATTAGTTGCATTGATTTAATGTGAAAAAACATGCATTGATTTTGTAACGACCCCACCGTTACGACGACAAAAAGTGAAACAAAAAGGTAGATTTTTTTTTTTCAAACAAACATTACGACAATTGACAAGCGTAACACATACAATAATAATTACCAACTAAATCATCACAATTAATTGAAGCATCATCACAATATTCAATCAACCATTTCACAAAACATAACATAAGGAAACTACCCGCCCAACCTATCCTGCATGGTTAGGTCTTCTAAGACACATAATCAATGCTCAAGTCCATGATTCATCCGATTGATTTTGGCCACTTAAGGTCTCAGGACTGGCGACTGTTCTGAAGAATTCTTGCCACTAGTAGAGTTTGCATACAACAACAACTATCAAAGTACCATTAATATGACACCGTTTTAGTTTCTTTACGGGCAACCGTGTCGGATGTCGTTGAGATGGGATCAACTTGAGGATAGGGTCCTGGTGGGACCAGAAGTGATCCAAGAAATGGNGAAAACGATAAGACAAAGGATTAAAGAAGTGCAAGATCGAAAAAAGAGTTATGCTGATGTGCATCGCGTTGACCACAATTATGAAGTTGATGACCAAGTTTTCTTGCAGGTGAAACTGCACAAGAGTTCAATCAAGTTTGGAAAGGGTGTTGTTATCACCTTAAAAAAAAATTCATGTCAGGATCTAAAAATTTCAGAAATTTAGTGAAATGCTATACCACAGTAGAGGCATGATAGTTTAAGGGGGCTCAGCTATATCCCACGGAATATAGACAAATATAGTGGAGGCAAGAAGGGATTAGCTCAACGAACCATCAATTTTGAAGAATACCAGATCCACGGTTGAGGCCCACATCGGGCCGAAAAATAGCACATAACTTAATGTCGCAAAGGTAGACCAGGGGAAACCATTATGGTTTTGATGGGGAACACGTGGCGCTCTTACACATGCATCGGGGCAGATAACAGATTGCCCAAAACCACTTTTCCCACGGCTCCGATGTCACGTGGTTTAAAATGTCACATCAATAACTCATGGGAAGGATGGCAGTTGGTCAAATCACCCCACATCACTGGTCCAGGTACTTTCCCAGATGACGTATCAAAAGGACATTGTCACATAACTAACTCAAAGCTCATCATTCACAATGGATTGATGAAGTGTGGCACACCAACATACTATGACAATAATTCGTGATTAAAATGCAAAGACTATAAAATCTCAGATATGAAATCATTTTATCCTGTTCTGGGAAATTGCCATCTTATGCATAAGGAAAACAAGCTCGACCTGTGTTGATTTCCTGAGTCCTGTAAATTCAAAGGGTGGCCAAATCGAGGTCTCTGCAAAGTCTGAAAGGTATGGATAATACTCATCAAACGGTGTCTGGCGTGACTAGGTTCTCAACTAATGTGCCAAACAGGGCAATAAGTAAGAAAGAAAGATGGGTCTTGTAGATACTGGCAACTAAATTTCATACCGAACCTGTAACTGAGACATAGTTGGGGGTCAAATTAAACCCCGTTATGAGGGATATCGTCATAAATGAGCACGCGGAAAACACCTACCATCCAGCCGCAAAGAGGAAGAGGAGCAAAAGGCGGAGGATGGAGGCCAAAACCGAGATGATAGAGAGCATTGGAGAAAATCTCGCTTGGTTGAGTACCCTGGAAGAGGAAATCGCCAAGCTGAGGTAAATCCTCAGGTAAATTTAGGTGTAGTTCAGAAAGTTTCGAACAGATAGTGGCTTAAGAAAAGGGAGTCTTGATATGACAGATTGGTTACTAACGGTCCCTTTAAATAGTATAATTGTTCTTCCTTTTTGTAACTTGTATCTATTTTAGAATTATGAGGAAGTCAGAACATTTTAAATTCCACGCGAAATTCCTCTATATATGTTTGGTCTCATGAGTATAGAAACATGGAGAAAGGAGGAGCCTTCCCTCTGTGTAGGAAAACTTTGTAAATCTATGGGGCTGGAATGAATACACAGATGCAAAGGAAAATTTTGGACTTTTTATGAAAATATTCTAACTGGTGGTGTTATGAGTCTCGTTTTCTCTCATAGTGTGTGATTTCTGTTATTCTTCATTCCATTTTTGCTTTCCTCTGTCTAAATTGAGAAATTAAAAGTCCAGAATTCATTATTCAATGCTCTCGGTTTGGCGATTTATACTATGTTTATCTCTTCTAAACCATTTTAGAATTCATTACTATAATGCTCTGATAATAGTTGTGTGTTTCTTTTCTTCTGATACCATCTAAATTTTCAAGTATAATCTCAGAAGTCACTTCCTCATTTAGCCTTTTCCTCTTAATTGTTTTCATGATTTGGCAATGCATCCTACATTCCTGATCCCATAGCCCAAAGGTCATCTTCATCTCTTCAACAATTTTATTAAAAACCCCCAAAACAAACCAAACCTAGCCACCGATTTCCATAGATATATCAAGTGACGCGAGAGATCCCTCTCTGAGTTGAGCAGGCTAGTGCCTTAGCTCTAAAGCTGGATGAAACAATTACCTCTATCGTTTGTCTATTCAACCAGACATAATTTACAGAGTGCTAACATTTTGATGTCGTTGTCGAGGATGAAATTGGAAATTTTCCCTGGGAAGAACGACATGGTTGAGTTCTAAGGTCTGAGAGAAGAAGACACTTAGGCACGTATTGGCTGTATTCTTGCTCTGGCGACTCCACACTAGTTTGAAGGCGACTCCACCGATAAAAGAATCCTGAATTTCCAAAAGGTGACTCCACTCTCATTGCTTCAAGCGCAAGACAGAGACTTCACTGAAAGATGAGACCCCTTGATAGGGGCAAGGGAAAAGCATCATGGAGGAAAACAGGTACTCAAAATGGGACTTCTTCCAAATCATTTTACTTTTCATTTTAAGTTGCATATGCTCCTTCCTTGAACATGTCAAACAAATTTTCCTTTACCTATTGTATTTTAATGATGATCATGAAAGAATTGTAATTATATTTCCTCATCTCTACGTTGCACATGAATACCCTCACCTTGTCGCTGGTTCTGATAAAAAAATTTCACCTGGGCCACGCAATGACAATGACCAAGTTGATGAATCCTGTGAGACCCAGGCCAATGTTCCCTCCACAGTTCTTAGTCCAACATCCCCCAAGGCCTGACATAGATATATACCCTTAAAGCTACCCCAAACCCTTCATGATTTCCCTCCAAATTACTATGGGTACCTACCTGTGTTTGACGGAGAATCGGATATCATCTTGGCTGAAAAGCACATTCAAGGGTTTGAGCATTTTCTAGATTTATTCGATATTGACCACGATGATGTGTGTATGAGAGTTTTCTCTCAATCCTTGAAAGGAGATACCAAACACTAGTTCAAACATTTACATCCAGAAACCATCAACTCATGGGTAGAATTGAAAAAGGTCTTTTTAAAGTTTTGGGGCAAGGAGAAATCCTTAGAGCTGCAACTCACTGAGTTTTATGCCTTGAAAAGACACAACAATGAAGCTATTTATGTATTCAGTAGAAAGTTCTCTAGCGTCTATTATAATTTTTCCGAAGAAATTCAACCCTCTAAAGCTGCTGCCATGCTCCATTATGCAACTACTCTTCATTCAAATTTTTCTTTCCTCCTGATGGAAAGGAGACCCGAGTCCTTACAAAAAATGTTTAGTGATGCTCAGGACATTCAACACAACATCCAAGCATGTAAACCAATCCATAATGAGGGTTTGAATGCTCAAGAACATGAAAGTAAATATGAACAGACAATAGTTGATTGGAATCTTGAGCATAGAATAGACGATATCATAGGTCCTCTTGAAGTTTCCAATGCAAATGATTTTGCAAAGAATTATATTCCACTTGTTGAAAGAAGAGATACTGATTTAGCTTCTGATCCATCCCATGATAAGCAAGAGGATTATGGTTTTATGTATTCATTTGTGGACAGTCAAGAAGATGAATTTGCAAATCAGTTTTTTGAAGAACATGTTGACGTTCCAGGGTTGTTCTTGTTAGATGATATTTCATATGTTGTTGATTTACCTATATATGATGAATACGATGATGATTGTGATGGTGACTCCTTGGAACAACCAATTGCATGTTCCCTATCAATTTTTTTTTCTTTTTTTTTTCAGCAGTATAGTGAAATGACTCAACCTACATATCAAAGTTGCAGAGGAAAGGATATCGGATCAGCTGAAGGAGATCCCCCGCCTTTATGTTTTGTTGCATTTAAGTTGTTGAAAGAGAACTCTAAAATCATCATTGAGGAAAATGAATCCATGCTTATGAAAAACCACGCTAAATCAATGGAGCAGAATGACGTGATATCACAACACTCTTTTTATGTGCTTGAAAACCTTATTACTTGTGTTGACATACATCCATCTATTGGGGATAGAATTTAAGACGGTTTCAAATCAGGTGGGACAACCTTACCATTATGTTTTGCTTCTTTCGAATTATTGAAGAAAAATATTTGTAGTATCTCAGGTCAGGAATCCTCCAGGCATGAGCAGAGTGGTGATTATAATTCTATGAACAATCATATAAAAGGTCATGTCAGCTTAGATTTGCAGTCTATGTTCAGCTATCAGCCTGAAAAGGAAGAAGAAGTTGCTCCAGAAAGTATTGTTCAATGTCATTTTCTTTCTCCCGAAATCAATATAGATTTTCAACATGAAAACGTGTTTTAAAGTGTTTTCTTTTCCTTTGAGAATGACGTGGTGGTTCAATTTTTAAACAACATAGACATGGATAAGGATTCTGAAACTGCATCTATGGAAACTTCCAGAAATGAACAAACAAATGACATAGATTTTCAGGAAAGAAACAAAGCAGTATATGCCACTTTTCAATCAGAAATACAGAAAGATAATGAAGAGGCAGTGGTTTTATTTGATTCGTTTGAAAATCATGGTTTTGAAAATGCATCCACGGGAACTCTAGACTGTGAAATAGTGCATGTTGTTGGCTTTTTGCTTTCACAAGAATATTATGAGCAAGAACTTATTTCCATTCATTCATTTGAAAGTCAAAATGACAGTCCTCAAACAAATTTCCAGAGATTTAATGAAACCAAATCAGAATTGTTTGATGAACAAGAGGATGCACATAATATGGCTGTCGCATTTGAAGATGTTCAAGAATGTATGAATGCTTTTGTTGATATGCAGGGGAGAGTAGAAAAACTTATCACTTCCATTTCATTTGACAATGTTCTCAAATTAGAAGATATAGAGCAAGAGAAGCAAACACTTATGAAAAAGGATTGCCTTTTTGTTTTTTATCATCAAGGAGAAATGAATTTTCATGGTCTCCAAGATCCTGTGGCCATCCTATTACAATCATCCTTGAAGGAGGAGTTTGTTTTATTCATAAATTCAAGTTTTGGATTCCACTTGTGTTTTCAGCTGTCATCTTTTACATTTGTCTTCCCGCTTAAGAAAGATGTGATCCAAAAAAAATCAGGAAGCCAATTGCTTGACTGGTTGCATTGGCACTTCAGCATCACTTGACATCGTATTTCATCTCAACAGTCTTAGAATAGATAGACGTGTGCAAATAAGCTTGTCAGTCAAGCATTTTTCAGTTTGAGTTTTCTAGTACTAGATACAGTCAGTTTTTAATAATATACTCGAACATCCAGCATACAGTTGGAAGTAGTGCACAGAGCTTGGTTTTCAGCCGACGCTAGTGTTTTGGGAGCATCCCAATGGATCAGGAACCAAGTCTACGATTTCTTTGCTACCTCGCTAGGAGGATAACATCCCCAGTTGGAGCCAATGTTATCACCTTAAAAAAAATTGCATGTCGGGATCTACAAATTTCAGAAATTTAGCGAAATGCTATACCACAGTAGAGGCGTGATAGTTTAAGGGGGCCCGGATATATCCCATGGCATATAGAAAAATATAGCAGAGGTGGGAAGGGAGTAGCTTGGTGGATCGTCGATTTTGAAGAATCCCAGATCCATGGTTGAGGCCCACATCGGGCCGACAAATAGCACATAACTTAATGTCGCGAAGAGAGACCGGGGAAAACCATTATGGTTTTGATGGGGAACGCATGGCGCTCTTACACATGCATCGGGGAAAACAAAAGATTACACAAAACCACTTTTCCCATGGCCCCGATGTCACGTGGTTTAAAATGTCACATCAATAACTCGTGGGAAGGATGGCAGTTGGTCAAATCACCCCACATCACTGGTCCAAGTACTTTTCGAGATGACGTATAAAAACGATGTTGTCACATAACTAAATCGAGGCTCATCATTCGAAATGGATTGATAAAGCGTGGCACACCAATGTACTATGACAGTAATTCGTGATTAAAATGAAAATACTATCAAATCTCAGATATGAAATCATTTTATCCTATTCTGGGAAATTTCCATCTTATGCATAAGGAAAACAAGCTCAACCTGTGTTGATTTCCTGAGTCCTGTAAATTCAAAGGGTGTCCAAATCAAGGTCTCTGCAAAGTCTAAAAGGTATGGATAATACTCATCAAACAGTGTCTGGCGCGACTAGGTTCTCAACTAATGTGCCAAACAGGTCAATAAGTAAGAAAGAAAGATGGGTCTTGCATATACTGGCAACTAAATTTCATACCGAACCTGCAACTAAGACAGAGTCGTGGGTCAAATTAAACCCCGTTATGAGGGATATCGTCATAAATGAGCACACGGACAACACCTACCATCCATCCACAAAGAGGAAGAGGAGAAAAAGGCGGAGGACGGAGGCCAAAATCGAGATGATAGAGAGCGTTGGAGAAAATCTCGCTTGGTTGAGTACCCTGGAAGAGGAAATCGCCAAGCTAAGGTAAATCCTCAAGTAAATTTAGGTGTAGTTCAGAAAGTTTCAGATAGATGGTGGCTTAAGAAAAGGGAGTCCTGATATGACAAAATGGTTACTAACGGTCCCTTTAAATAGTATAAATGTTCTTCCTTTTTGTAGCTTGTATCAATTTTAGAATTATGAGGAAGTCAGAACGTTTTAAATTCCACGCGAAATTCCTCTATATATGTTTGGTCTCACGAGTATAGAAACATGGAGAAAGGAGGAGCCTGCTCTCTGTGCAGGAAAACTTTGTAAATCTCTAGGGCTGGAATGAATACACAAATGCAAAGGCAGATTTTGGACTTTTTATGAAAATATTCTAACCGGTGGTGTTATGAGTCTCGTTTTCTCTCATAGTGTGTGATTCTTGTTATTCTTCATTTTATTTTTGCTTTCCTCTGTCTAAATTGAGAAATTAAAAGTCCAGAATTCATTATTCAATGCTCTCAGCTTGGCGATTTTGACCATGTTTATCTCTTCTAAACCATTTCAGAATTCATTACTATAATGCTTTGATAATAGTTGTGTGTTTCTTTTCTTTTGATACCATCTAAATTTTCAAGTATAAACTCAAAAGTCACTTCCTTATTTAGCCTTTTCCTCTTAATTGTTTTCATGATTTGGCAATGCATCCTACATTCCCGGCCCCATATCCCAAAGGTCATCTTTAGCTCTTCAACAATTTTATTAAAAACCCCCAAAATAGACCAAACCTAGCCACCAATTCCATAGATATATCAAGTGACGCGAGAGAGCCCTCTCGGAGTTGAGCAGGCTAGTGCCTCAACTCTAAAGTTGGATGAAATAGCTACCTCTGTCATTTGTCTATTCAGCCGGACATAATTTATAGAGTTCTAATAGGTGCTAAACTCTCTCCTAGGTTTGTGGGACCTTTCGAAGTTGTGGAAAGGAAAGTACCCGTGGCCTATCGACTAGCCTTGCCTGATTCTTTGAGGTGTATGCACGATGTTTTTCATGTATCTATTTTGAGACATTATGTTAGTGATCCTACACATGTGATTGGCATGAGTTCCTTACAGGTGTTGGAAAAGGGTGCTCTCATGGCGAAGCCAATCCACATTCTGGACCATCACATTTGACAACTACGACGTCGAATAGTCGATCAGGTCAAGGTCCAATGGGACAATTATACTCTACACTCGGCTACATGGGAGGACGCATATGATATGCGTCAGCAGTTTCCTTACTTATTTGATAGATTACACTTATAAATCTTGTCAGATACTTTTATTACTGCATTTTATATACTTTACAACTTCAGGACGAAGTTTAAAACAAGAGGGGGTGTATGTAACATCCCGCTCTCGTGAGCACATGTTATCGGATTATTCTTTGAGGACACTTGTGTTTAAGTGATCCGGTTATAGTACATGGTTATTTGTTTCGCTTATGGATTTTTATGATGTTGTTGATGGTTGTGATTTAATGTTATTTGATATATATGTATTGACAGATGCTATTGACGAGTTTTCCTTGAGTGTGCAGGACACTTGACAGATTGTGGATGCCGATGGCATCAATGGACCTCTCGGGACTCCGAATTGAGTCAAGGATTGGATTGTATTGATTTGAGTATTTCATTTATGCATATGTGACATATGATCGATTATAGTATGATTTTGTATATGGATCATTGACAAGTTGTGGATGTCGATGGAATCAATGGACCTCCTGGGACTCCGGATTGAGTCAGGGATTGGATTGCATTGGTTTGAGTATTTCATTTATGCATATGTGACATTTGATCGATTATAGTATGATTTTGTATATGGATCATTGACAGTGTTTCGTTGATAGATGCAGGCTGACGAATGCTTGCTAATCTGACTCACACAAGGAGTAAAGGGGCCATACACATAAACCAGATATTGAGGGATAGGTGTGGTGGCATCCCTGTCACAACCTACTAGCACTCTTGTCGTGTCTCTAATTGTAGGTTAACGATTACCTAGTTCGAGAGGTCCATGATGTCAAGAGGGAAGACTGAGACAGTCGCTCACAGAGATTCTAAGGGGCACGCAATAAGGCAGATTCCTTATTCCTTAGAATCCCTTAGTCTCTCAAAAGGTCTCCCGAATGGAGTGTTGACTCCAAGGGTTGGACAACTACCAAAACTAGTCAAAGGCGAGTGGCACCCTTGGAGCATGAAGTTGCATCTTTAAGGGCACATCGTGTAATTAAAGCTTGAGTCAATGAATCTAGGTGGCCTAGAAAACCTTGAGAGAATAGTTAAACCTTGAAAAATCTTTAGGCCTTGCCAGATTTAATTAATTATTTAAAGAATGGATTTATTAATTGTAAATCCCAAATGAAAGTCTAAGCCCATTCAAAAAAATTTAAGCCTAAGTCTAAGTTCTTGTAAGGAGGCTAAACTAAATTATTAACTAAATAAAAAAGGAATGAGGTAAATCAATTTAAGAATTAAGTAAAATGAAATAAACCTAAAGATTTGAGGTAATACACATATGTGCAAGAAAATACCAAATTGGAATTTAAGATAAGAAAGGAATAAAGCTGAGAGAATATGCGAATGCATAGAATGGTATCTAGAGTCTAGCAACCACTAGTCTAACTAGAAGAAGACTCATATTTTAACTCAACACAGATTTAGTAAGGCGTCAGTTAAATAAGAATCCGGGGAATAAAGAGACAACTAGGAGCGATTTAAGGAGTGCATTTAGGAAAGGTGAGGGAAATTGACTTTTTATTAAAATAAAATATGTAATTACTAGTGCAACTTGGGGAGAGGGTGACAAGTGTAAGGGGGGCTAATCTTAATTTATTAATTTAAAAAAAATAAAAATTGATTGTGCATGAAGGGAGGTGTCAGTAAGGAAATTCCTATAAAGAAAATGGTCTAGATGGGAAAGGGATCACACTGGTTATTGGTAAAGTTATGCTACCAAATTATTTTTGACTGTTTTTACTTGTGAGAGTTGGGATACCAAGTTTGAGAGAGAGTGGTGGATTTACCTTGCGAGGCAAGCTTGGATATAGAGTAATTATGGTTGTGTGTGTGGCCCCTTTGCGGCTCGGGGGGATAAGGGGGAAGAAGAGTACACCTAGCGTTGGCTGGGAGGTATTGGTGAGGTCTCTATAGTTAGAAAGTGAGAAATCGAAACAGATGCCAATTGTCGAGGAACACCATCCAGTCGATCAACGTCGGTCACAGTATTCTTATTACGCTTGTAATTATAATAGGAATTAAATTGTGCACATGGTTTAGAAATTTTTCCGTAAACAGTATGGTTTTTCTGATGCCGAATTTGTAGGATTCCTCATTGGTTGTGTATTAGAATAAGATTTATGTATTTCCGGCTATTCAACTTTCAACTAGATATATTGGAACCTTTATTCGTTGTATGTTCATGTCGAATGCCTCCATTGTGCAAGACACACTCATTCACAGTCGGATCAAATCGCCTCCTTGTGCAAAACGCACACACTCACGGTCATATTGAATGACTCCTTGTGTAAAACGCACACACTCATAGTCATATCGATTGCCTCCTTGTGAAAACTCACACACTCACAGTCATATCGAATGCCTCCTTTGTGCCAGACGCCCACACCCGTAGCCAGATCAAATCGTCTCCGTGTGAAAGACACCCACACACAGTCAGATCATGCTCCTCCTCCTAGAGATTTTGATGCAAACCCCCCTTCTCTTCTAAGGGCTACGGAACCTGCCGGTCTAGGATCGATCAAGAAACTGAGTCAGATCGACTCTTTGGGTCTCTTCTAGACCCCAAAACCATTTACATAGGCCCTTTTTCTCGTGGTGCAGGTCGTATGAGACCCGTGGGCCCTCTACTAAGCGTTGTTCAAACCTCAACGCCAAACGGGCGCTATCTCTTCTCTGGCTAAGCCCTTTCCTTTACGTGACCACGACTATGACAACTCACCTAATCAAAAGGCGTGTCACGACTTCGCGTGTTGGGTGTTTGCACATGCACCAACCCCGACTCTCTGACTCCCAAAATCCCTATAGGAGCCTAGCGCATGTTGGCTCCTCCCTTATCATCCATCCATATGACCCCTCACTATGACCTGGGGCCAAATCTCTCGAGCGATTCGCGGTTTCGCGTTTCATGTCCCCAGAAGGTTTTGTTCATCTGTCCTCCCGATTTACGAAACCCAAAATTTGCGCTCCACTCACGTCAAATCAACGGTCCACAATCCTCGCGATCCAACGGTCCTGGTCTCTTTTTCGCGTATCGAGACTTCGCGTTTCACGAAGTGGGAAGGTTGATCACCTTTCTCCTCCAATCCCCGATATCCCGAAATTCATGTGCGCCAGATCAATGGCTTACAACTCCTCGTGATCTGATGACTCAGATCAACTCTTCATGAATCAGGACTTCACGTTTCACGAAGTCAGAGGATTGTTCACCTCCCTGCTCCCGATCCCCGATATCCCGAAATTCTCCCTGGGAAATCGACAGTCGTTTTCTCCTCAATCGACAACTACGATGAAATCACGAACTCAAATTTCGTGAGTTCTTATAATTCTTCCCTTTGACCTCCCTAAGTCACGAGTCAGCAAAATGTTGAACTCCCACCACGTGTCCTTTCCTGATGGACGATTTTGATGATTTCAGAACTTCATGACGTTTCAACTCGACTCTCCTCTTGTGCACTCCAAAAGGTTTAAACCTCGTGCATGTCCCCTGGATCCAACAACTGTTGATCCACGCACTCCCAGATCCTACGACTAAGATCTGTTTCCTCTTGCACGCTCTCCTATGTGCCTAGACGTGAGATTCAACGGGTCAGATTTCCTCCTTTGCAGCTAATCTAATGGTTATTGTCACTCCTCCTGAGCTTCTCTGTTCTCCCAGTCTTGGAATAATTTTCTGAGTGTCAAAGGTTTCGTCCTTTGATCTTTCTCCTGCAAACCTGACTATCTTGGGTCTCACTTGCGCTTCTTAAAGCGTTATCTCTTCTGGGCTTTTGGACTTAGAATAAGTTCATCCCCTACTCACTCTTTGTGTTATCTCTTCTGAGCTTGTCCCCTTCGAAGGTTTCGATCTCCCACGCACTCCTTGCGTTTCTGGGATTTTGTCAAAGTCAGATCCGAAGGATTTCTTGGAAATAAATTCTTCTCACCCTCCTGGCGTTCTCTTGACTCGATGCACACCTTGCAGAGTTTTTCCTTACAGATTGTTCAGTAACTCTAGTTCTTCCCTTTGAGCTTCAACTGTTCATACCTCTAAAGGTCTCTGTCCCTTTCTATCCTCGAAGGGATATAAGTGCCCTCTTGGCAACTTACGCTCAAGAACTCCTTGCTGAGCTGACAGATTATTCAATAACTCTGTGAGTGTATCTCCTTGAGACTTCTCTTATCTCTGAAATCTAAACATATCTCTTCTTGTGCACTCCTTGCACTCGCTCGATGCGCTCCTGACAAAGCTCTATAGAACCTTCAATAGTTCTGTCTTTGTGCCTTCTCTGCACAATATTTCCTCCCATGTGTTCAACAACCTTGAGGCTCCTCTTTGAATTTGTGATCACTCTGATGCGCCCTCCTAGCACGTTCTTCCCTGACTCTGCAAAGTTCAGGTGCGCACTCCTTACACTGGCTACAAAACTTCCAATGTTTTGTTGTGCACTCCTTGCATGACCTAAAGAACCCATAATGATACAACAAACTCAAAAAAAGATAGATAAATCTATCCTCATACTGTAAATGAAACTTATCATACATCTACAACATTCATCCATGGAATGCATAAATGGCATTCAAATGCACAAACACACACAGACAAAACATGGGTAGGAAAAACTGCTTTTCTATTAATCTCGAAATGCATGTACAATGTGTTTACAAAAACTGGACTGTAACAAAGTCCCAATTCTCTCAAGCTCTTCCTCTCAGAACTATTCTACCTCCTAAGTCTCCTAAGACTCTCTCTCCCTCCTCGGGATCTCTCTCTCAAGTCCCCTAAGAGTCTCCTTATTACAAAGCGAGGGCTCTACGAGCTTCTCATATTCACCACCTTAGTGTTATCACTGTCTTAGTTACGACACCATACTTCTACGACTACATTCCAAAAAATGAGTGTCCAGACCTGACTATGATCTGGGCCTGCTACAGGAAACCATTTAAGGTAACCTTAACCACTACCTGTACAAAGGCATGGTCTGACATTTATCAGCCTTACAACACGAAAATCCGTATTGGATCATATTTCAAAATTAAAAAATGGAGGGTCGGTGCTTCTCCCTTTCTCTATTGCGCATCTGTGTGTTGGCACATTTGATGAGGTGGAGCAATGCTCCTACATCATACTCCACTGCTAGGAAAAGCATGAGCTTCTCTCCTCCAGTGTTGGAATCTTCCCGGATCCAAAACTTTCCCTTGGAGTTGCCCTCTTGCTCCTCTCCAACTATGTTGTTGTTGTTGTTGTTGCTTCTTCTTCTGTTTCTTCCCTGATACTATGGCAGCCTCTCCTATATTCAAATTTCCTTTGCTGACTTCTTCTTGCACTGAATAGAGTGGTTGACTCTTGTTATGTAGTCTTCTCTACTGCACTTCCTTCGCCTTTCCATAATTATCAGTGGGAAGACCTATTCGATCTCCCATGCTGTCTTTACTTCCCCTTGTGGCACTAAGTTGCCACTCTACTCCAAAATTCAGTTTTGTAGTCCCATCGCCGAACTGTTGCTCAGCTTTCTCCTCTGACAGATTAGCTTCTACCAACTTGTCTTGTGTTGGCATATCTCCAACTCCCTCCAACTGTTCCTCTGGCTGGTATGCTCCTCCATCTGCTTTCAACTTAACCTGTCAGATGTGCAAGCTTTGCATCATTACCCTTCTCTCTAGGGATTCCAATTCCTCATATAGCTCAGCAAAAGCCATGTTGTCTGCTTCTCTTTTTGCTGCAAGCTCCAGTGTTGCAGTCATATATGTTTTAGCTTCCTGGCTGAAATTTTTTATCCATTCTTCTGAATGATCCTCTTCTTCTATTAGGGTATACATCAATGTTTTCTCCCTTTCTTCTTCTTCTCCTTGGGCATCTTCTGATATCTACTCCTTCATCATGACAGTCACCGCTGGCTGTCCTTCTTCTGTTGTTGCATCCGCAACACATACTCTGGCCTCAACTAGGCTATCTGGTAGGAATATCTGAATTCCCCCAATGATCAGAATGCTTCTCTGATCCTCCTATTGGATGGTGAGAGTATTTAACTTCTCATAATATTCATTCACATGGTCTACAAACCCACATGAATCTTCATTCATCAACACTCCTTGCTAATATGAACTCTCAACAAAGTCTGTAAGACTCTCAAACAGTCTCATCTCTTTCCCCCCGCCCACCTGGAAATTTGGGACTTCTCTCCTACCCGCCTGGCAGTCTATGAGATCAATTGATCCCATCTCATTTCTCACCTAGCAAGTTGAACCTTCAACACTGCTCCTCTGGCAGTATACGAGACTATTACACATCAAAATTACTCACTTCAATAGTGTTGCAAGTGTCGTCATTACAAGTGTTGTAAGTGTCGCATCTTGTCTGCAAGTGTCGCATATTGACCACAAGTGTCGCAAGTGTCACAAACATCATACTACCATATTGCCTATGTCGTGCCTCTAACGACATCATAAGGACACTTAAGACACCTCAGAGGCTAGTTTGGAAGAAGATAAATCAGTTGACAAGGAGTAAAAACCTTTTGCCACTGAAAAAACCACCCAAATATCAAATTTAGAAGGCAACGCTCCACTATGCACTGTCAGGGAGTGTTAACACTCCCTGGGCCTCTTTGGGCGAGTGCTACAATGCTATGTGCCCCATTTTGGGGGAGCGCTACCCATTCTGAGTGAAATTTGGTTTGTTGAGACAAATTAGGGAAGAATCCCCTCAATTTCTGAAGGTGGTTGGATTCGAATAGAAGGTCAAGGCATGATCTTAGGGAAGATCCTCAACTGAAGGAGAAGAATCCTCAACTTATCCCAAATATCTCTCAAGTGGTTGGGCCTCTCCAAGATTATATAAGTAGGCCTCCTCATGGTGAAAGGACAAAAGAGATAGAGATACCAAACTTATGATCCAATAAGTGGTATTGACAGAAAAAGGTTGGAGGTATGAAACCTATGATCTCATAGGTAATATACAAGATATGGAGATTGAGAATTACACCAAACTTATGATCTCGTAAGTGAGATGCCATTGAAGCATAATCAATGTAGATTACTTGAGCGAAGGGGTTGGACAAGGAGAGCTGGAAGAAGTTGTTGCACCTTCATCAAAGGATTGTAAGTACTCTTCATTCGTTCTCATTAATATATACATGCTTGGCTTGTTTCTTTCAAGTTTATGTCTGTTCCACATGAACTTGTCTTCAGTAGATAGATCTATATTTGGGATAATCTTAGTAGAATAGGAAGATCGTTGTATTTTTGTTCATTCTACAGGACCTATCAAGGAGCTTAGGATTGAAGCTCAGCTTGGAATTTGCGAGGACAAACGTCGTTAACAAGGTACACATCTTTCTTCTTCCTCTTCGTTCATTAGATTAATTAGATATAAAAGGATGTCAGTGTCCACGTTAAGCACTTTTTTGTCTTGGCCATAGGATTCTAGAGACCAAGAGGGAATCCGCTTGTCCACAGGAGGATTCACCTGTAATGGAGACCTTCCACTGATCTCTTTCTATTGCCCACCTGGCAAATCGAAAGTCCATTTCTGCCTACCTGGTAGTTTATGAGATCTCCATCTAATCTCACCTCCTCTTCATCACTGAGGTGTCTCCCAGTTTCTGGTTCACAGATGTGAATATGTTCTTCCTCTATGTTACTGAGGTCTTCAACATGCCTCAACCCCCATTTTAACAACTGTTGATGTCCTATGGCCAACAATCTCTTGACTGGCCACTTCACCTTCTTCTTCATGGGCCATTCATATACCCAATGTGCTTTAGCATTTTGCTGCATTTTCAATGTCAACTGCTCCATCCTTGCTCTTATTTCAACGAGTTCCAGATCCATCTCTGGATTTCATTTCTTCTTGCAACCTTCTCTTCGACCACACTCATGGCCTTCAGTAGCCATTTCTACCTTCTACCTGCCTCCTGGCAAGCCTATGGATCACTCTACATCCGAGAGCATCTCCATCTTCTTTTACAGTTCACCTGGTTGTTTAAATTTTTGTTGTTGCGCACGTGCAACAACCTTCTCACAGAGCATCAATACTCTCCTTCCTTCATCTGCTGTCTACAGGAAAACTCCTGTTTGTGATACCACCTGATACCACCTGATATTATCAGGTCATCTCCTTTCACCGTCTCTCTCTTGTCTGCTTTCTGTAAACAAAATAACGACCTCCTCCTCTTTCTCTTTCACCTAAAATCTACAGACGAAAACTTGGCTCTGATACCACTTGATGCAGACCCCCCTTCTCTCCTAAGGGTTGCACGAACTTCCGGTCTAGGATCGATCAAGAAATCGAGTCATATTGACTCTTTGGGTCTCTTCTAGACCCCAAAACCACTTACATAGGCCATTTTTCCTGTGGCACAGGTCATATGAGACCCGCGGGCCCTCTCCTAAGCGTTGTTCAAACCTCAACGCTAAATGAGCGCTATCTCTTCTCTGGCTAAGCCCTTTCGTTTACGTGACCACAACTATGACCACTCACCTAATCAAAAGGCGTGTTGCGACTTTGCGTGTCAGGTGTTTGCACATGCGCCAACCCCGACTCTTTGACTCCCGAAATCCCAACAGGACCCTAGCGCATTTTGGCTCCTCCCTTATCATCCATCCATATGACCCCTCACTATGACCTGGGGCCAAATCTCTCGAGCGCTTCGTGGTTTCATGTTTCTCATCCCCATAAGGTTTTGTTCGTCTGTCCTCCCGATTTTAGAAACCCGAAATCTGGGCTCCACTCACGTCAAATCAACAGTCCACTATCCCCACGATCCAACGGTCCTGGTCTCTTTTTCGTGTGTCGGGACTTCACGTTTATTGAAATGGGAAGGCTGATCACCTTTCTCCTCCAATCCCCGATATCCCGAAATTCATGTGCGCTAGATCAACGACTTACAACTCCCCGTGATCTGACGTCTCAGATCAACTCTTCGCGAATCGGGACTTCACGTTTCGTGAAGTCGAAGGATCGCTCACCTCCCTACTCCCAATCCTCGATATCCCAAACTTTTCCCCGAGCAATCGACGATCCACGTTTTCTCCTTGATCAACGACTATGATCAAATCACGAACTTGGATTTCACTAGTTCTTATAATTCTTCCCTTTGACCTCCCTGAGTCATGAGTCGGTGAAATGCTGAGCTCCCACCACATGTCCTTTTCTGATGAACGGTTCCGATGATTTCATAACTTCATGACTTCATAACTCAGCTCTCCTCTTGTGCACTCCAAAAGGTTTAAACCTCGTGCACGTCCCCTGGATCCAACGACTGTTGATCCACGCGCTCCCAGATCCTACGGCTGAGATTTGTTTCCTCTTGCACGCTCTCCTGTGTGCCTGGACTTGAGATTCAACGGGCCAGATTTCCTCCTCTATAGCTAATCTAATGGTTGTTTTTGCTCCTCCTCCTGAGCTTCTATGTTCTCCTAGTCTTGGAAGAATTTTTTGAGTGTCAAAGGTTTCGTCCTTTGATCTTTCTCCTACGAACCCGACTATCTTGGGTCTCACTTGCGCTTCTTAAAGTGTTATCTCTTCTGGGATTTTGGACTTAGAATAATTATGTCCCCTATGCACTCTTTGTGTTATCTCTTCTGAGCTTGTCCCCTTTGAAGGTTTCAATATCCCACACACTCCTTGCGTTTCTGGGATTTCGTCAAACTCAGATCCGAAGGATTTCTTGGAAAAAATTATTCTTGCCCTCCTGGAGTTCTCCTGACTCAATGCACACCTTGCAGAGTGTTTAGTAACTCTGGTTCTTCCCTTTGAGATTCAACTATTCGGACCTCAAAAGGTCTATGTCCCTTTCTCTCCTCGAAGGGATATAAGTGCCCTATTGGAAACTTACGCTCAAGCACTCCTTGTTGAGTCGACAGAGTATTCAATAACTCAGTGAGTGTCTCTCCTTGACACTTCTCTTATCTTTGATCCCAAAAAAGAGTTCTCCTTGTGCACTCCTTGCCTTCGCTCGATGCACTCCTGACAGAGCTCTAAAAAACCTTCAGTAGTTCTGTCTCTCTGTGCCTTCTCTGCACATTCTTTCCTCCCAGGTGTTCAACAACCCTGAGGCTCCTCTTTGAATTCATGATCACTTTGATGGGCCCTCCTGGCACGTTCTTCCCTAAATACGCAGATTTCATGTTTGCACTCCTTACGCTGGCTACAAAAATTCCAATGTTTTGTTGTGCACTCCTTGCACGGACTAAAGAACCCAGAATGATACAAAAAACTCAAACAAAGATAGAGAAATATATCCTCCTACTATAAATGAAACTTATCATACATCTACAACATTCATCCATGAAATACATAAATGGCATTCAAATTCAAAAACACACACAAACAAAACATGGGTAGGAAAAACTGTTTTTCTATTAATCTCAAAATGCCTGTACAATGTGTTTACAAAAACTGGACTGCAACAGAGTCCCAATTCTCTCAAGCTCTTCCTCTCATAACTATTCTACATCCTAAGTCTCCTAAGACTCTCTCTCCCTCCTTGGGATCTCTCTCTCAAGTCTCCTAAGAATTTCCTTATTACAAAGCGAGGGCTCTACGAGCTTATCCTCTTCACCGCCTTAGTGCTATGACTGTCTTAGTTACGACACCATACTTCTACGACTACATTACAAAAAATGAACATCCATACCTTACTACGATCTAGGCCTGCTATAGACAACCATTTAAGGTAACCCTAACCACTACCTGTACAAAGGCATGGTCTGGCATTTATCAACCTTACAACACGAAAATCCGTATTGGATAATATTTCAAAATTTAAAAATGGGAGGGTCGGTGCTTCTCCCTTTCTCCATTGCACATTTGCGTGTTGGCGTGTTGGCACATTTGCTGAGGTGGAGTGATGCTCCTGCATCATATTTTGTGCTTGGTATTAGTTCTGGACACATGGCGCTTTGGTGTGTTATTTGGGTGTTTCCGTCCTATGCATAGTAAATTGTTAAATAAGAATAAGACGGCAAAATCTCAGTCAGAGTGGATTTATAATTTTGTCAGTAGCTGGAGTAAAATTAGCTCTTGGTTTCCCTTTCGAACCTCTGAAGTTGAGATAGTCCGATCTCATGCAAAATTTTTGGTGTTTAGACACTGCGATGGTTGGACTGTAGTCTCGATTGGTCGGTTCTTGTTTTAATTTCTTGTAAGACTTGGCCCCTTAATTTTCTTAAAGGAAACATATGCTAGCATGCAAACTCCTTAAATGCTATGACTGACTTTCTTTGAGTCTTTTGGGATAGGGAAGTTGAGTTACAAAGTCTCTTTACTTGCCTTTGAACCTTACATCTTTTACATGAATATGTATAGGGTATTTAAAGTTCCTTATGATATTAAAATTTATGCAGTAACTCTAGGACCCCTATTAAATACCTTTGTGATTGTTTCTAATAAGTTTAAGATGATAATAAATGTAGAATAAAAATCCTTACTTTGCTTAAGAAGAGGTGGTCTTAGGGGAGTTACATTGATTTATTTTAAATAGTATTGCATCCTTATAATGTTAGGAAGGAGTAAATCTTCTTATAGGGTTTTATTTTAAATGACTTATGTTGATTAACCTTGAATCCTTACATCTATTAAATAATAAGGATTTGGGTTCCTCTTAGCTCCGTATAATTGATTAGGCAGTCAATATTCATGCTAGTTTTGGAATAATAGCTTAGTAAGATACAAGTGAGCCTCATAAGGATGGTACCTTATTTAGTGGATTGGAATATTAATCAATAATGCTTGACTTGATTGAATATGACTTAGGCGAGTACAAATGTTGGACGTGGAAAATTTCACATGGATCTTACTATGGTTCTCATATCTTATTAATCATTTTGTTTTATTCTCTTACCCTTTTTGCACTTAATTATTGTCGAATCATGGAATATGTAGAATGGGTGATTCTTGCACATGAAGAAATGATGATTAATTGGTTAATGAAGCCTTACTTTCGTGCTTATTAAGTTTTGATTTTGGATTCTTTAAAAAGATATGCAATGCAACCTTGATGTCTTTTTAATTGATTATTGAGTGGATTCTCTTGCTTTGTAACAGATTCCTTAAGATAGTTTGAATTCTTTAAGTGTTTCCCAAGAAGTTGAAATTCTTATGGGACCTTATAGTTCGATGTGGAAATTAGTATAGAATTTTTGTCATCTGTTTAAAAAGAATTTTTTATAAGTTCTTGTTTTTGGATTGTAATCAACCATCGATGTCCTAATGTGTATTATTAATGTTTGTTAGAATTTGGTCTTTATTTGTTACTAAGATTTCACTTATACTCTAGTGGTTCTTAAGATCCGGATGTAGGATTCTCTTACTCAATTACACTCAATTGCTACTTGAATGATTGATAAGTGTAGTAGAATTATGTCTCACCATTAATAATTGATGATTTAGAGGATTGATTGATCTAGTTGAATTTTGGCTTGATTGGATTAGTGGGATTTAGACACTTCCTTGTTCCTCAGAACAGTCACCAGTCCTGAGATCTTAAATGGTCAAAATCAATCGGATGAATCCTGGACTTGAGCGTTGCTTATGTGTCTTGGAGGTCCTAACCATGCAGGATAGGTTGGGTAGGTAGTTCCTTATGTTTTCTATATGAGATGTGTTGATTTGTGTCGCGATTTTATGTTTATGTGTTTATTGCGAGTCGTTATTTATTATGTTAATGCGTTGATTATGTGTAGTTATTAATCATGATGATGTGTCGATGGTATTGCTATTAATTATGTTGTGACCTTCCTAACACCCCCAAAAAAATGCTTACCTCTTGAACTTACTTGTTGTTGGAACAAAGGGTTCGTTACACACAACATGTGTTTTTCTAAAAGGATTTCTAATATGAATGTTACAAACAATCTTGTTTGATAATTATAAACATATCCAATTTAAGTAGGATAAAATAGAGAAATTCGTAAGGATAAAATAGAATTGATAATAATGAATGTGATGATTGATGCAACTACTAGCATTGCTATAAATAATATTCAATTTTCATGAGTATGGAAAATTTTGGGACTTAGTTTATTTATTATATATTTATATATGTATTATATTAGGTATGTTCATTACATTTTTAGCACTAGATCAACTCCAAAAAAAAATCTTAATCTATGATATACGATCTACTTTAATCCTTAAAATAATAACATTTTAATCAATGTTTGTAATCTTTTAACTCTTGGTTAGCCCTTGGATCATCTCAAGTTGGGTTATACAATATGCCTTCATGTTTTTTGATCTTAAGAAGTTTAGTCCTGGCGAAATCATAGGGTGAAGTTATTACAATTCCACAACTACTTTAAGAAACTTCAAATTAAAGTTATGTCTTGCTAAGGGTTGGGGAAATATTTTTATTTAAGACTTCTTTTGAAAAATATCTTTTTGATGACATCCAAATTCGATCGATGATTTTCCAATTCCAAGATCTATGCTTGCTTGCTTTCTCATGAAAATTCTTTGGAATCCATGAATCCCGAGTGGTCTAGAATGGAACCATTAATGACCTTTTCAAATGATGGCTCCCAAGGGAAGTTTTCAATCTATAAATCATTACATTGATCCCGACGATATTCATAATCAGAGAAGACACATGCAGAGTATGAGACCTGCACTGTGAGAGCTGGCAAGACGCATGAATTGAGATCCTTGTCATTTCCTTCGAGGACTCGATAATTCGAAAAATCAACCCAATCCCAATCCCCTTGTGATGGAACACATGATAACATTAAACTTTAATTAAATATAAATAATAACAATAATCTAATTTTAAGGTCACGACCAAGCCAGACACCAAATTAGTGTATGAGACCCCCACTGTTTGTGGGACAAGGGATCCCCATCCACGTAGTGATTTGACTCCTAAAGTCTACAAAGTTGTACATACCCTACACCTCTCTGGATTTGAACCTATAACCTCCAAGGAGGAAACACATGTTCTTAACGCTTAGACCCACTGAAGTTGTACCATGCAATAATCTAGTTAATAAATTAAGGTCATTTCTATGCAATGAACAAAACTTCATTTGATAACTTTTTCGGATCAAACAAATGTGTTATATGCTAAAAAGTATAATAACCACATGTATATAAATTCATATGATAACTACATGTATATAAATTCATATGAGTGGGATCCTTTCCCAATTACAAGCATGCACCTAGCTTGGAAGTTAGAGGACTTTTGAACTATAACACTAAGATTATCAAAGCAATAATAAATTCAAAACACTTATTTATAATAAAATAAACACCCTAATCACAATATGCTAGGATTAGGGTTTCAATGTTCTTAAGAATATGAAAGATTTTAAATTTATAATTTTATATTATTATAAGTATTTTTGGCATCGCTATTTATGATGGATTCTTCATATAAAGTGATGGAAGTATATATATATATATATATGAAGGTAACCACATTATTTTAGCACTATGTATGTATGGAAAAAAGAAAGCAATTTGAAAATTCTAATATGGCTTGGCAAAATAGAAATGACCATCCTTCGACATGCCTGCACCAGTGGTCTAGTGGTAGAATAGTACCCTGCGACGGACCCAGGTTTGATTCCCGACTGGTCCAATCGGTTTTTGCTCTTTCCCTTTTCGATTTAGGTTTTGCGCTTGGTATATGTGGAAATTTTTTGTACACTTCCTGCATTGCATTTTTCAACCTTCTTTCTTTATGTTCAGCCTCATCCTGTGCCATCATAACTTTGCTATATTCTATATGCAATGTTGCCTTATCATTTGTCACTTTGGTCAATTCCATCGTCGTCGACTCTACGTGCAAATGTATCTCCTGCGTAACATTTATATGCAAACCCTTTAATACATTCATCAGAAACTGCGACAAGACTAAGTCAATATGACTTAATGCTTGTGCTTTCTCCTGCATCTATATCGAGGGGAAATCTATAGCCCCTGGTGATATCTTTATCAGTCGATGCTCTATTGATACTTCTAATGGGTGATAGGTCTCCAGTATTGCTTCTGTCATCTTCGTTGTACTCTTTGTTTGTTCTTCCTCTGTCCTTTTCTCTAGTACTATCTTTGTTGCTTCCAAAATTTGATGCAATGAATTTATTTTCTCCATCACATATGTGTGTATCTCCTCTTGTTTCTACATCGCATGCTCAAAAATTTCTTCCGTCACTTCCTTCACTTGATCTCCTATTTTATCCAAGTCATCTGTTGTCAGGGCCTAGGGGGCACTTCCTTTAATGCTTTCCTCTTCTTGCATTGGTGTATTTATTTTCCCTTATCATGTTCTTTCGTATTATCTGTAGGGCGCAGTACTATTTTTCGTGTGTCTCCTACGTCATTGCCTTGTCCTTCCTGTTCTTCTGGATCATTCTCTAACAATTGTGTTTCTGGCTGCTTTGTTTCTAGTACTGTGGTTTTCCATTCGTCCTCCTAGTCTTCTATAATCTGTCCAACATCATCTCATGTCAACCTATATATGGTTGTCATCCACTGCTGATACGGTTCCCTCTTGTCTTGGATATACATATGGTGTCTTCCTTTTTTAAAACGCGTAATCGCCTTGCATGCTTCCACTATCCATGGTAGTATGCGTGATGTACCCTGCATGCTCTGTTGAATTACCTCTTTGTAAACATATAATGTGATGTTATTATCCAACTGTCTTTCCTTGTGTGTAGTATGCCACACTTTCACATATCTTTCTACCAAACAAAGTTTCTTCACAAATCCCAAAAAATGAGTTTCTTTCGTCTCCCTCCAAGCCACTAATGTAATCAGTATCAATAGCCACGCATAATGAAATTATGTTCTTTTATTTTGTGCCTCCCTGTAATCCATCAAGAACTGGTTTACCAGGAATGTCACCCAGTTCATCTGTACTCCTAGGATGCACTTCTTAGTCATTGCTATTACAGTTGCTAGTACTTAATATTTGCAACATTTCCTCAACAACATATAGACCAACACATGCATCGTGAACCTGATAGTATCATCATTAATACTTGCAATGTCCAAACCGAGTGCTCCTCTACATGTGTCATACTTATCTTTCGTCTTCTCTACCAAGGCTTTCTCCTTAGATTTGCCTGTAAATAATTGCAGTGGGTCTTCCCCTGCTTATGGTAGTCCGGTGATCCGTGTAATCGACTGTGTATATATGGAAACTGCTCTATCTAACCATAATAACCCCCCATGGACACAAATTAATAACATCTTGATGCAAATGTTTATCTTCGCATTCCTGCCAAAATGCAGTATCCCTAACAGATTAAGTATTCTTGTTTTCTCCAGCCCTATTGCTCACTCCTGTGGCTCTACTATAACATCCTGTGAATTCGAATTGATTTTTGTGTGCATGTACTTGTCTATTTCTAACTCTGGAAACTTCTTTACGTCTTCCAATTCATGGTCGACACACTTCAGATTTCCTATCGTGCCCAACATATCTCCTTCAATGATTACCCCCGGTGGGATATCTGGTTCGACAAGTTCATACTTCGGCTCCTTTGGTAGTTTTACTTGCTTTGTTGTTGGCTTCCTGGGTGGCACATAATCCTTAGAAAATTTAACCAAGATTGGCCCTGACATTGACACTCCCGAGGTTTCCTTGAATATAGGTATCGTTGTCGTCCTGGTGCGTTGTTTCTTTTGTTGTGATCGGGCTTCTCCTGTCTTTGGTGGAACCATTGCTCTCTACAACTAACTCACATCTGCAACTTACTTGCTTGACTCTGTTAAACTCGCTCGACTCGTTCTGTCTCTCTAAATGCTCAAACAACAATAACCTTTTGTTGTCTACCCCCATTATGCTTTTATAGCCTATCACCAGTTGCTTCCATTCTTCTTCATAATTAATTTTGCGGTCTAATCCACTTTCATTTGCATTCAATTCTTCCCCTAACTCTTCATTAACTTCGTATCCTCCAACGGATCATACGGTAGATTTTCCAGGCTATCAAAATACTCTTTCCGGTTTTCCTTTATGACTACGCATCTCCACTACCTCACCATCATGTTTTCTCTTTAATATTTGTCCCGTCATGTATGTTCTTTAATGTTGTTCCCACCCTATGCACAAATCTTTGTTGCAATCCAATCCTCCTTCCTGCGCACAATTCCTTCTTCTTTCTATATCTCTGTGACATTTTTTTGTTTTTTCTCCTTACTATTTTAATTGTTTGAACAATACCTTATGCATAAATTCAACCTTCGATCTCTTGACTCAAACTCGTTTATTGATTTTCTTCTTTTCTTTTCATTTTTCTTTGATACACTATAATACAGATCCTATGATACACATATTTCACGCTCAGACTAGTGCGCGGAAGCACAACTGACCCTATATAGTTTCAGATGACTATTGTTTACCATTCCTTGCACAATTTCCCCATTCTGTTTCTCCAGCTGAACAACACCTGCCTCTGTCACATATCTTATCACATATGGACCCAACCAATGCATTTGGAACTTCCTAGGGTGCTACAAAAACTTGTTGTGATAAATAAAAAATAAGTCTCGTGTCTAGAACTTCTTTTGTTTAATGTGTTTGTTATGCCATGCTTTCTCACGTGCTTTCTGAACTTGCTTATGGAATCCTTTGACAAACTGGTCTTCTTCTAGTTCTACTAGCTCTAGCAGTCTTCTTTCTACTACACCCAAATCAGTGAGCTCTGTCAATGCAACAATGCGCAGACTTGGCACGATGAATTCCATAGGCATGACTGCTTCATGGCCATACACTAATTTGAATGGTGTTTGTCCTGTCAACTTCTTACTTGTAGTTCGGTACACCCATAGCATTGTTGGAATCCTCAAATCCTAGTCATCTTGACTCACATTACATACCTTAGTCAATGCATGCTCTAGTATCTTTTTGAATGCTTCTACTGTTCCATTTTCTTGAGGATGATAAGGT
>ML792166.1:305048-318060 GCA_009831015.1 Picea engelmannii | reverse complement strand
TTTGTAACTTAACAAATTAGATGCTTCATAAATTTAAAATGAAATCTAAACCATTTTGAAGAGTGACAAGTAGTGGGCTTCTCATAAAAATGGGATATTAAAAGGATTACTTACAATTGAACTTTAACTCCATATTCCCTAGTTCAACTTAAAGCTATACATGTTCAAAACAATATTAAAGCAATCAAGATTTTCAAAGGTTGAATATATGCATTGGGTAATTAAAGCCGAGAGTCACGTTGGAATAAAATTAGTAAAATTTCAAGACAGTGATTAGTTTCATGCACTATCAAAAGCTATTAACACTTAGCAATGCGTATGCTTTAACTAGTGATAGTTCATTTGATGCCAAGAGGATTGACAAATTGCAATATTACTTTATGCCATTTATGTTTTTAAGGATTTACATTGAAGAGAGTCTTATGGCCTATAAGATATAGAAAAATCCACAAAATATTGTAATACCATAATGATCTCATTGCTAAATTATGGCAAGAATTTTGGGCGTTAATCTATAAGAAGAATGTGAACCTCAATCTTGTTCGATAGTTAAATATAAGCCAAGAACAAATTGCAATATAACTAATTGCATTATAGATTTAATTTGTTATCAACAATAAAAATTAAAATAAAATTCATCAATTCTAAATTTAATTTGTTATCAATAATAAATGTTAAAATAAAAGTCATCGACTCATCCATTATATTACAATCACAACCTTATAACAAAATAGAAAAATCTGAAAAAGGGTGGAGAAAATGGATGCCATACATCACACTAGGGTTTACAATTATGCTAGTTATGTAGGAAATAATGCAAAGACAGGTGTAACAAAGGTAAGTTTCTATGCATCTAGTCCCTTTCTTTATGAACAAACAAGTACTAACATTAGAACAAGAATTTATTGACCATGCAAGTGAGCTATCAAAACCAAAGTAGGCTAAATTGTATAGTTCTACTAGCAAATATATCATATTTTAAATTCACAACTTCATGATAACTTCATTATAAGACTTTCTTATAAGCAAGAACTTTGAACTCAAATAATTTAACTAGTGAATATTTGGTCATTCTCACAAAGGCAGGGACTAGTTGCATAGTAGTGTACCTTTGTCTCTAGTAGTGGCGACATCTTTATTGACAATGTTACTTTCAAATAAGTTCAAAACACTTTTTTATAATAAAATAAACGTCTTAATCACAATATGATATGATCACTGAGTGGGCCTAATGGTTAAGAGCATGTGTTTCCTTTTAAGAGGTCATAGGTTCAAATCCAGAGGGGGGTAGGGTATGTATACCTTTGTATACTTTACCAGTGAAATCGTTGGGCGGAAGGGGATCCCTTGTCCCACAAACAAAAAAGTGGGGATCCCTTGTCCCACAAACAAAAAAGTCGCATACACCAATTTAATGTGATAGCTTGACCGTGACCTTAAAAATAAATTATTATTATTATTATTATTAATTTCAATGTTTTGAAATTTATATTTTTATATTATTATAATTCTTTTTGGCATCGCTATTTATCATGGATTCTCCATGATGGAAGTATATATATAAAGGTAACCTAACGGTAAAGTCATGGAAGAAAGAGTTACCGAACGGTAAAGCGTTTGGAAAATTCTAATATGGCCTGGCAAAAGAGAAATGACCGTCCATCAGCATTCCTGCACCAGTGGTCTAGTGGTAGAATAGTACCCTGCCACGGTACAGACCCGGGTTCAATTCCCGGCTGGTGCAACCTGTTTTTGTTCTTTCCCTTTTCGATTTAGGTTTTGGACCCGGGTTCAATTCCCTGCTGTTGCAGCCGGTTTTTGTTCTTTCCCTTTTCGATTAAGGTTTTGCGCTTGGTTGAAGGTTATGTATACTGCTCTTTCGAAAGAACCCGGGTCACGCGGGTTCGATCCCCGGCAACGGCGACTAATTTTGCTTGACTCATTTGGTTGACAGCGTCAATCAATTTCAATTTAATTTTATGTTTTGATGGATGGATGTTCAATCCAGTCATCAATTCCCACTGGTGGCTGCTCCTCCTTTTGTTTTCAAATAGATTCCCTCTGCATAAACCAACTTTATAAAGTGAAAAGCTTCTGAAAGTGAAAATGCACGACGGGGCAGCAAAAACCCTAGCTTCTAAACTTCACAAACTATAGTTCTGTGGAATCAATTTTGCCAGAAAACAGTCCTTCCTCCATAGTGTGTAACTTAAGAAAGAATATTGGTTGGTGATTGATTAGACTTCATAAGCTAAAATGAGCATAGTGTATAACAAAGAGACATGTTTATGGTGTGGAACATTAAAGAATGTATCTTATGTGAAGGGACACATGGTCGGTTGCAAGTGGGTATTGATAAACGATGAAGGAATGAGGGGAGTTTGAAGTCAAAACCACTTTCAAAAAAAGCTAAATTTGTAAATTTATTAGAGAACACGGGTAATTTCATGAAGGTGGGTAACACTTTCATGAGAATGGAGGCGAACAAATTGATAGAATAATTTTTTCGGCCGAAAGAGTTTTCGGCCGAAACATTGCATGTCAAGTCGAATGATGCACGAACGACATCCTCGGATTTTGTGCAATAAAAACGACATGCCATTTTTTTACCTTTGATAGCATAGAGTTCGGTCGAAACAATTTTTCGACCAAAATATTTTTAGGTCAAAAAAGTAATTTATATATTATCAGCGTTTCGCTCACTGTTACTTTACAGACATTGGTGAATGTTGGCGGTTGATGAGCATTGGCAGGTGGTGAATGTTCACGTTGTTGGAGAGGCAGGCTTTGGGGTAGGGCGTAGGCATCCATTCAGACAAAGGTTAAGTTCTGGTTTTGTTACATTTTGTTAAGTTTTGTTAAGTTCTTTGTTTTTGTTAAGTTTTGTTAAGTTTTTGTAAAGTTATGGTTCTGGTCGCCAGAGTGCCATATGATCCTTTGCGTGAATGGGAAGAGTCCATATGGACTCTACGCAGAGTCCATATGGACTCTACGCAGAGTCCATATGGACTTTGTCCATATGCCCAGAGTGCCATATGGACTCTTTCTGTTCGCTAGAGTGCCATATGACACTCTTCCAAATGGACTCTAACGCTCTAGCGAACGAAAAGAGTCCATATGGCACTCTGCGTGAATGGATGGAGTCCATATGGATTCTGTGTAGAGTTCATATGGACTTTGTCCATTCGCTAAAGTGCCATATGACACTCTGGCGAATGGACATAGTCCATATGCCACTTTGTGTGAAACACAGAGTCCATATGGACTCGGTGCCATTCACACAGAGTGCCATATGGACTCTGTCTGAATAGACAAAGGACATAGTCCATATGGCACTTTGTGTGCAGAGTAAATTATGTACATTAAAATGTTGCAATTCTTCACATAAAATCATTTTATTATTGAAAATATATATTCCCTAAATAAAAAAAATTACAAATACTTTATTAATATTATAAAACATATAAAACTTAAATTAAATATTAATTTAATATACATTATTCTTTATATTAAGATTGGAGTAAAAAAGAAGCATAGACTTAAAACTATTTTATATTAATTTGAAAATATTTAGTTAGAGTATTTTCATGATTAGATTTCAGTAGTTGGTTGGATGGCTCGATTATTTTGCATTTCATTGTAATATTTGCAATTTCTTTAAAAATGTTGTTAAATTAGAATTTTATCTGTTGATATATGTCTTGAAGTTCGTTCATTTAAGATAACATTGCATTCATTTTGTTGTTTATACTTAACACACATTGCAATTTCATCTTTGTTGTTTCTGCCTTCATTACTTTCAAGTTCTAACCTGTTAGAATGACTAGTTATTTTTAAACACTTACAAAACATCCATATATCTATTATTAGAACTTAAATTTAACACTTTAATTGATTTTCAACCAACAACATCATAAACATTCATTATGATTCTTTAGATAGTATCTCTTCCCTTCAATTATTTTTTGTCAAAACTCAATCTCAATCTTCCAATTCAACGTAGCCTTGACTGGCATGCACCATCACCAAAACTAAATTCAAACACCATTAACAACTTGGAAGCACTTGTCCAATTCAATGTAGCCTTTATTGGCATGCACCATCACCAAAACTAAATTCAAACACCATTAACAACTTGGAAGCACATACAGAATTAAAAGACACAAGCACACACAAGGAAGACTATCTATCTATCTATCTATCTATATATATAATCTATCTATATATATAAATAAATAAATAAAGCTCTTCCAAGAATTCATGTTATTTGTATATAGTTTAGATACATAGATGATAGGAAATTTACTTTAACAATATTATGTTTTTATTTATATTTACAAAATGTTGAAATGCTTAAAAATATATATTTATTTTATCTTTCTATTTATTCATAAAAATAACATCATCTTATATTATGTTCATGAAAATATGAAAGTATTGGGTATCAAAATGCTTATTTACTTTGCACAAAGTCCATATTTGGCACTATGTGCAAATGGTCAGCAATTCACATAAAGTGTCATATGGACTTTGTCCATTCTCAGAGTCCATATGCTATTTATATACATAGTTTAGATGTACATAGATTATAGTAAATTTCCTTTAAATAATTTTATGTTTTATTTATATTTACAAAATGTTATATATATATATATATATATATATATATATATATATATATATATATATATATATATATTATTTTTCTATTTATTCATAAAGATAATTTTATCTTATATTTATGTTTATGAAAATATGAAAGTATTGGGTATCAAATATGCTTACAAACTTGGGAATGTCCGTCGGTATCAACTTTAAAAAAATAATATATATTGTCATTTTCATTTTAATAGGTTTGATTATCATCTTCATAATTTTGCACTGCAAGTTCCAAAAAAATTGATAGGATTATTGTTTAAATGTTAGGACTTTTACTATTACTACCAAAAAAATCGTGGATGAACTTTAATCTAGGATTTTAATCTTATCTAACAACATGTTATAAATTCAAATGTTGTTTTGAAATGGCAATCATGGCTGCAACAATCATTGTTGCCTTGGTTTTGTTTCGACTCTTTGTCCATATTTAGATTCTTGTACATGGACATATTACAAACAACGAATTAGACCAAACCAGGTTTTAACATCAGTGCAAATGATATTGTTCTACGAGATATTGGAGGACGATTGTTGACTCTGTGTAGAGTCTGTAACATGGAATCTGTGCAGAGTCCATCTGGACTCCGTACAGAGTTCATATGGACTATGTGTCATTCACAAAGAGTGGCATATTGTCTATGTCCAATTGAAAACACTCCTGGAACTATATTAGAAAACATTCATGGAACTATTTCTTTAAAAAATCATTAAACATGATAAAGAAAGAATATAAAAAAGTATTCAATTGGATAAGACTAGAAAAACTCTAAGAAACTTTTGTGAAGGAACACTTAACAAAAAGATGCAGCACTGTCTTTGAATCGCTGGAACACAGTTGGAAAAAACTGGGTCCTTCCCAGCCTTTCCGTTGCAATATGTCCCAAGTAAGAATTTTATTTTCAATGGCTAGCCAGGTGAACAGTCTGATTTTTTGGGCTATGTTCTAGGACCACATGTGTCTTCTCCAACCACCAATAGTATGATGCCAGAGTTTATTTGTTAAAGTAGTATATACATTTTTGACAAAAATAAGTCCTGATTTATCTTCCCCCTGTCCACATAAGCTCATCCTCTTTGTTTTGTAGCTGCATTCCTAATCCCGATAGTGCCAAGAAGAAGTCATCCCATTCCAATTCCAAGTCACCAGTGGGCCTGATCTCATCACTGGTGTTGTCGCAAGAGTCGACTCTAGGCTGTAAAAGAGCCAAGTCTTAGCACATTTTTAAAAGAAATAAATCTTGTTGATCGGTCAGTCATAGGAGGCTTCCAGAACCAGGTCCAAAATAGTCATTCCACTCATTTATAGATCAGAAACAAAAGGCATGACCTCGTTTGTCTAATTCATTTTAAAAAATCATGAGGATGGATAGCAAATAGGGATGAACAAAACTGAAAGAAAAAGCCAAGCATCTGGTCTTCCTTTCAGTAGAAGAAATAACACTGAAATTTCAAATATCTGAACGCAGGTCTTGTCTCATGAAAGACAGAGGAAAAGCTGCGCACAAATAAAACTTGTAAATGAGGCAAAACGATTAAAATACAGGTCTTGTTTCACTCACAACAAAACAGAGGAAAAACTGCACATTAAAGGATGCTTCTAAATAGCTACAGCAGAGGTTGTACTGAATTGTAACCATTACAAGCTGAAATAACGAACATAAAGCAGAAAAAACAGTGATGAAAACTTCAGAAACGATAACACTGGAAGAAAACGGAATCAGACAGTGACAAAGTATAGAATCTCTTGAACTCTGTTCTATATTTGATAAACATAATACATTACAAACCCAGCCTGTGAAAGGCTCCCGGGCTCCCTCTTTTCTCTGTTACATACAACCATTATTTTAAAGAAAACATCTAAGAACAAATCTCTTTGCATTCTGGGAATCTAAAACGGTTAGCCTTCATGGCATTCTGCAACTGCCAGGCACCTCTGCCAGCTACTGGAACCGTTAATAATCTTTTGATAACTCGTCATTTCTTCCTTGACACTTGGAAGTTGCGGTTTTCATTGCTGATTGATGGAGATTGAGTTCGTGCCACTTTACTGTCCTAAACGAGCTCTGAAATTCCTTGGGCAACAGCTGGGTCTCATAAATCTTCTGAAGCTCATCATCTGTCCACTCCTGCTTATTGTTATCATGATTCCTGTATGTCTTCTGGCAAGCCATCCACGAGTTACTGCCTGGATTAAAATCACCATCTTTAAAGTTCGAGTATACTTTTCTCTCGAGATTCTACATTCTAATTCCTTCTGAATAGCAACAGCTGCTCGATGTCTCTCCCTCAATATTATATATTCCCTTCTAAGTATTTTAGACCTCAGCAATGCTTGCAAAATTATGGCTGCACTTTTAAGGTTCTTAAAATAACTGCGGACTTTGTGTGTTTGGATAGCATTCTTCACTGAGAGAATTCCACGAAGAGTTCTGGCTCTTATTTCTTCCAGTTTGTCAATTTTTTAACAGAAGAAATCCGAATCTTTTTGCAAACTGCTCATGTGGCATTCGAGTTGGATAGCCAGATCTAGATATGCGGACAACTTCTAACAATGCACGGCTGCGAATTTGCTGCAAAACAAGGTCTTGTTCAAAAACACCTGGAAGCTGTAGCCTGTTTGGCTTGATACATTGAATGAAGTGCGGTGATGTGTTTTCCACATGCTGTAATAATTTGAACAGTTGTCCCTTAAACTTTGTTGCAAGAGTTAGCCTTCTAGACTCTAGCCCATTTGTCCTCCATTGGCGTCCTTGCCAAATCCAACGCCACAATCTGCGAGCCGTTTTCTGTTTCTGCGCCAATTGGAGTCCCAGAGCCAACAGTCATCGATAGGGTTACCCGTTGCATATGACAAATATGCCAGCTCTCGTCTTGTGCTGTCGATATTGCTTTTTTCCGCAACAGAGATGAAGCTGCTATTGGCAGACGCTGCTTCTCCTCCAAATGCCTTCGTTGCAGAACAGTGGGACGCCTGGCCACATATGCACAGTATTCCAATCAAGAGCATACAACTCAAAATACTACTTTGATCGGACATGCTTCACAATTCAACACCAGATCGGGCGGTTGCCTTCCCAAATAAACAATAATTTGAAATTTTAAAGAAAAGGTTGGTGCTGCAGCTTTAAACTCTCCAGGTATATGAAATGCAATGGAAAATGTTATCGCAAGAGACAAGTTATGCAGTCCTTTCGAAAAGACCTTGCATCAATTTTCAATATGTCATCTGCAGGTTCCATATTTTTATCATTGATAAATGACACTACAGATGCAAACCAAGCATAGGTGACATGCACCCAACATTGACCTGTAGTGGTAGGTTTCAAGGCACCAACCATCACAGGGCACAGGCATCATTCTCGCCTAATATCTATTGTCTCACATGCTCTGCAAATCCATGAAGCAAGGTTGTGCACTTCTCTCGCACCATAACATTCTTGATGAACAGCAATTGGGCATCTATTGCAAATAATAATTTTGTTGTACTCCCAATCTTCCACCCAACGACATACTGCACATCTTTCAGTTGTCCGGTCTCTCACCGAAACCCTAATCGACGTGCCTCAAGGAATATGGAATGCAGCCGTTACTTTCATGATCACGTCGTCAGCGTAGGTGTCGTTATCGTTGAATAGGGACGCCTTCCCGCCAGGAACGAACGTAACATAAGAATCATTCTTTGGCAAGACTATTCATGAGACTGCTTCTTTTGAATTTGTGTCATTCGTATCATTTCCACGAGAGTTTTCCTTCCATTACACAGAAACGCTCCTGCCATCTTCCTGCCTGCCAGTCTGCGGCGTTCTCTAGTTATCCACTGACCTTGCTTCTGACATCTTCTCTGCCAGTCTGGACAAGGGTTTTAGGGTAACGGCTCTTGGCTTTTCTTCATTTCAACAGGTGTCGTTCTGTCCGGTTCAAATCTATCTTCAACCGCGCATATTTTTTAGAATGGGGTTCGAGTGGTTCAAGCGGAAAATTCTCTCGCCTGCAATTCCAAATTATGAAACACATTCAAAACCTGCTGAATGTTCCGAGGATTTTCTTCAAGCTTTGCCGCAAGCCATACACAACTTGCTTGACATTAAAGCGTGCAAATGATTTTTGAAATAGAATCGATGGAGCAGAACTTGGCCTGTTGCCATGACTGCTTGTGGTAATCTAAGCAGAATGTCGCTTTCTTGAATCAATTCGTAGCCGTATAGACGGAGCATCGTCTCCGTTACCTGGTGGGTTCACAATCTGCTCGTCTGTCACATAGAATGTGTCAATTGCCGTGTAAATCATGATGATGGTGGTGGATGCGAATTGATGCACAGCGCCTCAAGTGAATTTTTCAAACAATGGTCAATCTTCCACATCAAAATCCCTCGCAGCCGCCAGAGCATCCAATACCTTATCTATCTGTTATATCAGGAAAACGAAACCTTCAAAGACTGGAAGATACGTGACTGAAGTTCCACTATCAATCAAAACTTTGAAACCCGAGCCTTTTACTGCTGCTGAGCCAACATGAATCCCTTCAACTCTGACAATATATGTTGGGTGCGTTCCATTAAAGGCTAAGAAAGGCGTAGTCTTTTGGTCTGATGCTCCATGGTTCCCAAAAATTCCTTCCAGAATCAATCAGATTGAAAACACATTGAAAATGAATTCTGCGTTAATCCTGCTTTTGCAAGCAAACTTGGAACTGAAATATCAGAGAGTCCTAAACCAAGAAGACCAGCTGGAGCACCACCATTCAAAAATCAGCCACTTTGTATTCTGCCACAACCAATTACCACTCGTGGCTTTACTGAATGACCTGATGCAAGCTCACTTCCAGAGGACAAGTATAAGACATCCTCCACCAATGATCCAGAAGTTGATGTGTTGTCGGATAGATATTCAACAATATAAGGACATGTCTGTCTCTTCGTTTGCAATTATGGCGTAATGCACATAAGTTGTTGGTGCAAGATAAATGTTTGTTGGTACTAGATGTAGCAGGGCTGTACACGCTCAGATTTCTATCCTGCATAATCAAATGCCCCAAACACCAGAGAGTTCCAGACCATATATTGAGGCAGAAGTAGGTGCACATTGTATACAGTCACAAGGAACCCAAAAAAGATTACTTCCAGTATCAAGAGCTACCAAAAAAAGATATATTCGGTGTCCCTATATCAACCTGTGTGTAATGCAACCTTCATAGTTGTAGTTCATTCGCATCTGTTTGTAGAGGTTGCAGTATGATGTCAACTTCACTCAAATCTTCTACCACGACTGGATCCCACTTTGGATTCTGGTCCTTGTCAATGAGTACTGCATGAACTGCCCTCAACAAGAACACACTTGACCTTAGGGTCAGAAGCCCATTCATCCAGACACTTCTTTTGCATCCTCTATGCTCCCAATGCACTGATGACATTCCCGATGCCTGCAACCCCTTGTTAATGTGAATAAATGAGAACCGATTTGTTCTTTGGGCAACATAGTCGAATTTAATATCTGTTACAACAACTAGTTTTCCAGCTATTTGATAAAACCCTTGTCCTAGAAGTACCTCTTGCTTGGTAAAGGTATCTAATGTTTTTAAAGTTTAAAGAAGTTATGAGCTGTGGAGATAAGAAAGAGGGATTCTCTAGGCCCAAGATACAGTCCTTACCAATAATTATCGAGTGTTCGAACCCCAGATTCCAACACAGCCAATGGGTAATCAGATTTACCGATTTCACTAGATTTTTCCAAGTCTGTGAGGTCGCTCTCGCTATGGTAATTTTTGTTCTGAACCAGGTGGAAACCGATCAATGGGGGAGATATTTTTCTTTTATAACCGAATTCCATATCCCCTCCTTCATCGGCACACGCCAGAGTGAATTTGCAGTTAAAGCTCTGTTAAAATGAAAAATATTTATAATCCCCCAACCTCCCTTTTGTTTTGCTTTGACAAGTAAATCCTAATTGCATAAATGAAGATGAGGTTTTTCTATGCAGCCCGAACAGAGAAAGTTGTAAGTTAACTTTCTAATCTTGTCTAGTACCGAGGCTGGTATGGCTGCCAGTGCCATCCAGAAAACATGTTGACATTCAAGTACTGCTTTGACCAGAGTAAAGCGACCTCCTAAGGAGAGCCATCTGTTGCACCAGTGACCAATTATTTTCTTGAACTTTGCTACAAGCCAATTCCAATTTGCTGCCTTATAAGAATAAGCTTTTAGATAGTAACCAAGATACTTAAATCCCTTAGATAGATCTACGAAATTGTATGGGAATACTTATTTAAAAGTTCCAAGGACAACTCTTAAATTTGAGCATAGTGAAAGGTTGACTTTGTCCAGTTTATCTTCAAACCCGAGGCACTACAAAAGATGTTCAGAATGTCTTTTATTTCCTTCCATTCCTATAAGGACTCATTTGTCATGATTAAAACATCATCAACACAGAAAATATGTAGGATCTTTATAATCCTGGAAACCTTCACCCCTGTCAGCTTCCCTTCAACCTATCCGTTTTTGAGTTGCGGGCTAATACCTTCCATGATCAAAATAGACAACAAAGGAGAGAGCAGACAACCCTGCCTCAAGCCTCTGCCACTGTGGAAAAAAGGTGAAGTTTCACCATTTATAAGGACAACAAAGTTTTCACTAGTCACACAGCTCAATAACCACTTTGTGGTTTGTTGACTGAAGCCTGATTGCATAAGAATCAATCGTAAAAAGTCCCAATCAATACAACCAAATACTTTCATTAGATCCAGCTTCAAGATTACCGCCTTTGATTTCTTCATCTTTATGCTATGCAAGCATTCCTGGGTCGTACCAATGGCATCCAATATCTGTCTGCCCTTTAAGAACCCCAATTGTTCACCCGCAAAGTCCATGAAAGTATAGGCTTTATCCTATTTGTGATAACCTTTGAGATCAATTTATAACACAAGTTACAAAGAGCGATAGGTCTGTAATCACCAAATGTAGAAGGATTGTTTACTTTGGGAATTAGTGTCAAGAATGTCGAGTTTACAGAACCTATCCCTTTTCCACTAGACCTTGTATCTTCCACCATTTCCAGGAGTTCAACACCTACTAAATCAAAGAAATCTACAGTCCAGCCATTGGGGTCCGAGCTCTCATCTTTTGCAAGTGACTTTAGGACTTCCCAAATTTCCTGCTTTGTGCAGGGGCTATCAATAAGTAAGGAATCCTCCTCTGTGACAAAACGAGAAAAATTCTGGCTACAGAGACTTGTTCTACAATACTTGTGTGATCAGAATCCCCATAAAATGATTTAAAGTGTTTTGTGGATGCTAACTTGAGTGCTCCCTGTCTAGAAAGGATAAGTCTAGTCTCATCTTTGATTTCCCAAATGTGTTTTTTATTTCTGCTAGAACTTGAAAAATGATGGAAGAACTTTGAATTTTGATCTCCGCTTTTTATCCAGGTTTCCCTGCTCCGTTGTCTCCATAAAATTTCTTCTGCTAGGAGGATCTGATTTGGTTTAGATCAAGAAGCTTCAAGATGTTGTCCCTACCTCGATTCCCCCCCTCCTGTGAATCTGCTTGTAGGCTGACCTGTAATTCTCCCTTGTAACACACCCACTATCATAATTTTAAAATTTTTGGGTTAATCTCCCATACAGGAGAAATCTCCACAAACCCGTATTAGCGAAATGCCAATCCCTGACTCTATACCAGGATTCGGGGTTCCTTCTATCGGGGTTTGGCGCCTTTCAATGTCATGGCGCACCAGTCCTATGGATTCTCGACGCGCCTTTACGCTGGCTAGCCCCCTTGGCTATACCATGGTCCATATGACCACTTACCATATGACTGCAGCCGTATAACCTCCCATCGGGGTTTCGGCTTTTACGATGACACAACACACCTATACCCGGGACTTGTGATGTCCCGATCCCCGATTCTCTCTGGATGCTCGACACGTGTCCCTTGGATCAAGGGCTTATAATGGTGTCGGGAATTCGCACATCGCGGTTTCGTAATGCAAGGGTTTCATGTCTTTGAAATCCCCGATACGCCGATTCCCGATATGCCAAACTCCGACTTTTTGGGATCTCTCGCCACGCGTCCTCGCTGATGGACGGTGCTGATCCCGTCGGGAAATCGCGGATCGCGATTTCCTGTCGCACAATTTCCTTACCATCGAAAACTCCGATGAGCAGAACGCCGACGGCGCCCGATCCTTTGCCACCTGTCCTCGCAGACGGACGGTCCTGATTGATTCTCGGGGTTTCGGGACTTATGATGTCCTGGCTCTCATGGCCTTGAGAACTCCGATTTTCCGATCTGCGACTTTCGTCCGATCCCTGACACCTGTCCCGTGTGAACGGACGATGCAGATCTCGTCGGGGTTTTCAC
>ML792166.1:275384-289425 GCA_009831015.1 Picea engelmannii | reverse complement strand
GTGAATATGAGAAGCTCGTAGAGCCCTCGCTTTGTAATAAGGAGACTCTTAGGGGACTTGAGAGAGAGATCCCGAGGAGGGAGAGAGAGTCTTAGGAGACTTAGGAGGTAGAATAGTTCTGAGAGGAAGAGCTTGAGAGAATTGGGACTTTGTTACAGTCCAGTTTTTGTAAACACATTGTACATGCATTTCGAGATTAATAGAAAAGCAGTTTTTCCTACCCATGTTTTGTCTGTGTGTGTTTGTGCATTTGAATGCCATTTATGCATTCCATGGATGAATGTTGTAGATGTATGATAAGTTTCATTTACAGTATGAGGATAGATTTATCTATCTTTTTTTGAGTTTGTTGTATCATTATGGGTTCTTTAGGTCATGCAAGGAGTGCACAACAAAACATTGGAAGTTTTGTAGCCAGTGTAAGGAGTGCGCACCTGAACTTTGCAGAGTCAGGGAAGAACGTGCTAGGAGGGCGCATCAGAGTGATCACAAATTCAAAGAGGAGCCTCAAGGTTGTTGAACACATGGGAGGAAATATTGTGCAGAGAAGGCACAAAGACAGAACTATTGAAGGTTCTATAGAGCTTTGTCAGGAGCGCATCGAGCGAGTGCAAGGAGTGCACAAGAAGAGATATGTTTAGATTTCAGAGATAAGAGAAGTCTCAAGGAGATACACTCACAGAGTTATTGAATAATCTGTCAGCTCAGCAAGGAGTTCTTGAGCGTAAGTTGCCAAGAGGGCACTTATATCCCTTCGAGGATAGAAAGGGACAGAGACCTTTAGAGGTATGAACAGTTGAAGCTCAAAGGGAAGAACTAGAGTTACTGAACAATCTGTAAGGAAAAACTCTGCAAGGTGTGCATCGAGTCAAGAGAACGCCAGGAGGGTGAGAAGAATTTATTTCCAAGAAATCCTTCGGATCTGACTTTGACAAAATCCCAGAAACGCAAGGAGTGCGTGGGAGATCGAAACCTTCGAAGGGGACAAGCTCAGAAGAGATAACACAAAGAGTGAGTAGGGGATGAACTTATTCTAAGTCCAAAAGCCCAGAAGAGATAACGCTTTAAGAAGCGCAAGTGAGACCCAAGATAGTCAGGTTTGCAGGAGAAAGATCAAAGGACGAAACCTTTGACACTCAGAAAATTATTCCAAGACTGGGAGAACAGAGAAGCTCAGGAGGAGTGACAATAACCATTAGATTAGCTGCAAAGGAGGAAATCTGACCCGTTGAATCTCACGTCTAGGCACATAGGAGAGCGTGCAAGAGGAAACAGATCTTAGTCGTAGGATCTGGGAGTGCGTGGATCAACAGTTGTTGGATCCAGGGGACATGCACGAGGTTTAAACCTTTTGGAGTGCACAAGAGGAGAGTCGAGTTGAAACGTCATGAAGTTCTGAAATCATCAAAATCGTCCATCAGGAAAGGACACGTGGTGGGAGTTCAACATTTTGCTGACTCGTGACTTAGGGAGGTCAAAGGGAAGAATTATAAGAACTCACGAAATTTGAGTTCGTGATTTCATCGTAGTTGTCGATTGAGGAGAAAACGACTGTCGATTTCCCAGGGAGAATTTCGGGATATCGGGGATCGGGAGCAGGGAGGTGAACAATCCTCTGACTTCGTGAAACGTGAAGTCCTGATTCATGAAGAGTTGATCTGAGTCATCAGATCACGAGGAGTTGTAAGCCATTGATCTGGCGCACATGAATTTCGGGATATCGGGGATTGGAGGAGAAAGGTGATCAACCTTCCCACTTCGTGAAACGCGAAGTCTCGATACGCGAAAAAGAGACCAGGACCGTTGGATCGCGAGGATTGTGGACCGTTGATTTGACGTGAGTGGAGCGCAAATTTTGGGTTTCGTAAATCGGGAGGACAGATGAACAAAACCTTCTGGGGACATGAAACGCGAAACCGCGAATCGCTCGAGAGATTTGGCCCCAGGTCATAGTGAGGGGTCATATGGATGGATGATAAGGGAGGAGCCAACATGCGCTAGGCTCCTATAGGGATTTTGGGAGTCAGAGAGTCGGGGTTGGTGCATGTGCAAACACCCAACACGCGAAGTCGTGACACGCCTTTTGATTAGGTGAGTTGTCATAGTCGTGGTCACGTAAAGGAAAGGGCTTAGCCAGAGAAGAGATAGCGCCCGTTTGGCGTTGAGGTTTGAACAACGCTTAGTAGAGGGCCCACGGGTCTCATACGACCTGCACCACGAGAAAAAGGGCCTATGTAAATGGTTTTGGGGTCTAGAAGAGACCCAAAGAGTCGATCTGACTCAGTTTCTTGATCGATCCTAGACCGGCAGGTTCCGTAGCCCTTAGAAGAGAAGGGGGGTTTGCATCAAAATCTCTAGGAGGAGGAGCATGATCTGACTGTGTGTGGGTGTCTTTCACACGGAGACGATTTGATCTGGCTACGGGTGTGGGCGTCTGGCACAAAGGAGGCATTCGATATGACTGTGAGTGTGTGAGTTTTCACAAGGAGGCAATCGATATGACTATGAGTGTGTGCGTTTTACACAAGGAGTCATTCAATATGACCGTGAGTGTGTGCGTTTTGCACAAGGAGGCGATTTGATCCGACTGTGAATGAGTGTGTCTTGCACAATGGAGGCATTCGACATGAACATACAACGAATAAAGGTTCCAATATATCTAGTTGAAAGTTGAATAGCCGGAAATACATAAATCTTATTCTAATACACAACCAATGAGGAATCCTACAAATTCGGCATCAGAAAAACCATACTGTTTACGGAAAAATTTCTAAACCATGTGCACAATTTAATTCCTATTATAATTACAAGCGTAATAAGAATACTGTGACCGACGTTGATCGACTGGATGGTGTTCCTCGACAATTGGCATCTGTTTCGATTTCTCACTTTCTAACTATAGAGACCTCACCAATACCTCCCAGCCAACGCTAGGTGTACTCTTCTTCCCCCTTATCCCCCCGAGCCGCAAAGGGGCCACACACACAACCATAATTACTCTATATCCAAGCTTGCCTCGCAAGGTAAATCCACCACTCTCTCTCAAACTTGGTATCCCAACTCTCACAAGTAAAAACAGTCAAAAATAATTTGGTAGCATAACTTTACCAATAACCAGTGTGATCCCTTTCCCATCTAGACCATTTTCTTTATAGGAATTTCCTTACTGACACCTCCCTTCATGCACAATCAATTTTTATTTTTTTTAAATTAATAAATTAAGATTAGCCCCCCTTACACTTGTCACCCTCTCCCCAAGTTGCACTAGTAATTACATATTTTATTTTAATAAAAAGTCAATTTCCCTCACCTTTCCTAAATGCACTCCTTAAATCGCTCCTAGTTGTCTCTTTATTCCCCGGATTCTTATTTAACTGACGCCTTACTAAATCTGTGTTGAGTTAAAATATGAGTCTTCTTCTAGTTAGACTAGTGGTTGCTAGACTCTAGATACCATTCTATGCATTCGCATATTCTCTCAGCTTTATTCCTTTCTTATCTTAAATTCCAATTTGGTATTTTCTTGCACATATGTGTATTACCTCAAATCTTTAGGTTTATTTCATTTTACTTAATTCTTAAATTGATTTACCTCATTCCTTTTTTATTTAGTTAATAATTTAGTTTAGCCTCCTTACAAGAACTTAGACTTAGGCTTAAATTTTTTTGAATGGGCTTAGACTTTCATTTGGGATTTACAATTAATAAATCCATTCTTTAAATAATTAATTAAATCTGGCAAGGCCTAAAGATTTTTCAAGGTTTAACTATTCTCTCAAGGTTTTCTAGGCCACCTAGATTCATTGACTCAAGCTTTAATTACACGATGTGCCCTTAAAGATGCAACTTCATGCTCCAAGGGTGCCACTCGCCTTTGACTAGTTTTGGTAGTTGTCCAACCCTTGGAGTCAACACTCCATTCGGGAGACCTTTTGAGAGACTAAGGGATTCTAAGGAATAAGGAATCTGCCTTATTGCGTGCCCCTTAGAATCTCTGTGAGCGACTGTCTCAGTCTTCCCTCTTGACATCATGGACCTCTCGAACTAGGTAATCGTTAACCTACAATTAGAGACACGACAAGAGTGCTAGTAGGTTGTGACAGGGATGCCACCACACCTATCCCTCAATATCTGGTTTATGTGTATGGCCCCTTTACTCCTTGTGTGAGTCAGATTAGCAAGCATTCGTCAGCCTGCATCTATCAACGAAACACTGTCAATGATCCATATACAAAATCATACTATAATCGATCAAATGTCACATATGCATAAATGAAATACTCAAACCAATGCAATCCAATCCCTGACTCAATCCGGAGTCCCAGGAGGTCCATTGATTCCATCGACATCCACAACTTGTCAATGATCCATATACAAAATCATACTATAATCGATCATATGTCACATATGCATAAATGAAATACTCAAATCAATACAATCCAATCCTTGACTCAATTCGGAGTCCCGAGAGGTCCATTGATGCCATCGGCATCCACAATCTGTCAAGTGTCCTGCACACTCAAGGAAAACTCGTCAATAGCATCTGTCAATACATATATATCAAATAACATTAAATCACAACCATCAACAACATCATAAAAATCCATAAGCGAAACAAATAACCATGTACTATAACCGGATCACTTAAACACAAGTGTCCTCAAAGAATAATCCGATAACATGTGCTCACGAGAGCGGGATGTTACATACACCCCCTCTTGTTTTAAACTTCGTCCTGAAGTTGTAAAGTATATAAAATGCAGTAATAAAAGTATCTGACAAGATTTATAAGTGTAATCTATCAAATAAGTAAGGAAACTGCTGACGCATATCATATGCGTCCTCCCATGTAGCCGAGTGTAGAGTATAATTGTCCCATTGGACCTTGACCTGATCGACTATTCGACGTCGTAGTTGTCAAATGTGATGGTCCAGAATGTGGATTGGCTTCGCCATGAGAGCACCCTTTTCCAACACCTGTAAGGAACTCATGCCAATCACATGTGTAGGATCACTAACATAATGTCTCAAAATAGATACATGAAAAACATCGTGCATACACCTCAAAGAATCAGGCAAGGCTAGTCGATAGGCCACGGGTACTTTCCTTTCCACAACTTCGAAAGGTCCCACAAACCTAGGAGAGAGTTTAGCACCTATTAGAACTCTATAAATTATGTCCGGCTGAATAGACAAATGACAGAGGTAGCTATTTCATCCAACTTTAGAGTTGAGGCACTAGCCTGCTCAACTCCGAGAGGGCTCTCTCGCGTCACTTGATATATCTATGGAATTGGTGGCTAGGTTTGGTCTATTTTGGGGGTTTTTAATAAAATTGTTGAAGAGCTAAAGATGACCTTTGGGATATGGGGCCGGGAATGTAGGATGCATTGCCAAATCATGAAAACAATTAAGAGGAAAAGGCTAAATAAGGAAGTGACTTTTGAGTTTATACTTGAAAATTTAGATGGTATCAAAAGAAAAGAAACACACAACTATTATCAAAGCATTATAGTAATGAATTCTGAAATGGTTTAGAAGAGATAAACATGGTCAAAATCGCCAAGCTGAGAGCATTGAATAATGAATTCTGGACTTTTAATTTCTCAATTTAGACAGAGGAAAGCAAAAATAAAATGAAGAATAACAAGAATCACACACTATGAGAGAAAACGAGACTCATAACACCACCGGTTAGAATATTTTCATAAAAAGTCCAAAATCTGCCTTTGCATTTGTGTATTCATTCCAGCCCTAGAGATTTACAAAGTTTTCCTGCACAGAGAGCAGGCTCCTCCTTTCTCCATGTTTCTATACTCGTGAGACCAAACATATATAGAGGAATTTCGCGTGGAATTTAAAACGTTCTGACTTCCTCATAATTCTAAAATTGATACAAGCTACAAAAAGGAAGAACATTTATACTATTTAAAGGGACCGTTAGTAACCATTTTGTCATATCAGGACTCCCTTTTCTTAAGCCACCATCTATCTGAAACTTTCTGAACTACACCTAAATTTACTTGAGGATTTACCTTAGCTTGGCGATTTCCTCTTCCAGGGTACTCAACCAAGCGAGATTTTCTCCAACGCTCTCTATCATCTCGATTTTGGCCTCCGTCCTCCGCCTTTTTCTCCTCTTCCTCTTTGTGGATGGATGGTAGGTGTTGTCCGTGTGCTCATTTATGACGATATCCCTCATAACGGGGTTTAATTTGACCCACGACTCTGTCTTAGTTGCAGGTTCGGTATGAAATTTAGTTGCCAGTATATGCAAGACCCATCTTTCTTTCTTACTTATTGACCTGTTTGGCACATTAGTTGAGAACCTAGTCGCGCCAGACACTGTTTGATGAGTATTATCCATACCTTTTAGACTTTGCAGAGACCTTGATTTGGACACCCTTTGAATTTACAGGACTCAGGAAATCAACACAGGTTGAGCTTGTTTTCCTTATGCATAAGATGGAAATTTCCCAGAATAGGATAAAATGATTTCATATCTGAGATTTGATAGTATTTTCATTTTAATCACGAATTACTGTCATAGTACATTGGTGTGCCACGCTTTATCAATCCATTTCGAATGATGAGCCTCGATTTAGTTATGTGACAACATCGTTTTTATACGTCATCTCGAAAAGTACTTGGACCAGTGATGTGGGGTGATTTGACCAACTGCCATCCTTCCCACGAGTTATTGATGTGACATTTTAAACCACGTGACATCGGGGCCATGGGAAAAGTGGTTTTGTGTAATCTTTTGTTTTCCCCGATGCATGTGTAAGAGCGCCATGCGTTCCCCATCAAAACCATAATGGTTTTCCCCGGTCTCTCTTCGCGACATTAAGTTATGTGCTATTTGTCGGCCCGATGTGGGCCTCAACCATGGATCTGGGATTCTTCAAAATCGACGATCCACCAAGCTACTCCCTTCCCACCTCTGCTATATTTTTCTATATGCCATGGGATATATCCGGGCCCCCTTAAACTATCACGCCTCTACTGTGGTATAGCATTTCGCTAAATTTCTGAAATTTGTAGATCCCGACATGCAATTTTTTTTAAGGTGATAACATTGGCTCCAACTGGGGATGTTATCCTCCTAGCGAGGTAGCAAAGAAATCGTAGACTTGGTTCCTGATCCATTGGGATGCTCCCAAAACACTAGCGTCGGCTGAAAACCAAGCTCTGTGCACTACTTCCAACTGTATGCTGGATGTTCGAGTATATTATTAAAAACTGACTGTATCTAGTACTAGAAAACTCAAACTGAAAAATGCTTGACTGACAAGCTTATTTGCACACGTCTATCTATTCTAAGACTGTTGAGATGAAATACGATGTCAAGTGATGCTGAAGTGCCAATGCAACCAGTCAAGCAATTGGCTTCCTGATTTTTTTTGGATCACATCTTTCTTAAGCGGGAAGACAAATGTAAAAGATGACAGCTGAAAACACAAGTGGAATCCAAAACTTGAATTTATGAATAAAACAAACTCCTCCTTCAAGGATGATTGTAATAGGATGGCCACAGGATCTTGGAGACCATGAAAATTCATTTCTCCTTGATGATAAAAAACAAAAAGGCAATCCTTTTTCATAAGTGTTTGCTTCTCTTGCTCTATATCTTCTAATTTGAGAACATTGTCAAATGAAATGGAAGTGATAAGTTTTTCTACTCTCCCCTGCATATCAACAAAAGCATTCATACATTCTTGAACATCTTCAAATGCGACAGCCATATTATGTGCATCCTCTTGTTCATCAAACAATTCTGATTTGGTTTCATTAAATCTCTGGAAATTTGTTTGAGGACTGTCATTTTGACTTTCAAATGAATGAATGGAAATAAGTTCTTGCTCATAATATTCTTGTGAAAGCAAAAAGCCAACAACATGCACTATTTCACAGTCTAGAGTTCCCGTGGATGCATTTTCAAAACCATGATTTTCAAACGAATCAAATAAAACCACTGCCTCTTCATTATCTTTCTGTATTTCTGATTGAAAAGTGGCATATACTGCTTTGTTTCTTTCCTGAAAATCTATGTCATTTGTTTGTTCATTTCTGGAAGTTTCCATAGATGCAGTTTCAGAATCCTTATCCATGTCTATGTTGTTTAAAAATTGAACCACCACGTCATTCTCAAAGGAAAAGAAAACACTTTAAAACACGTTTTCATGTTGAAAATCTATATTGATTTCGGGAGAAAGAAAATGACATTGAACAATACTTTCTGGAGCAACTTCTTCTTCCTTTTCAGGCTGATAGCTGAACATAGACTGCAAATCTAAGCTGACATGACCTTTTATATGATTGTTCATAGAATTATAATCACCACTCTGCTCATGCCTGGAGGATTCCTGACCTGAGATACTACAAATATTTTTCTTCAATAATTCGAAAGAAGCAAAACATAATGGTAAGGTTGTCCCACCTGATTTGAAACCGTCTTAAATTCTATCCCCAATAGATGGATGTATGTCAACACAAGTAATAAGGTTTTCAAGCACATAAAAAGAGTGTTGTGATATCACGTCATTCTGCTCCATTGATTTAGCGTGGTTTTTCATAAGCATGGATTCATTTTCCTCAATGATGATTTTAGAGTTCTCTTTCAACAACTTAAATGCAACAAAACATAAAGGCGGGGGATCTCCTTCAGCTGATCCGATATCCTTTCCTCTGCAACTTTGATATGTAGGTTGAGTCATTTCACTATACTGCTGAAAAAAAAAAGAAAAAAAAATTGATAGGGAACATGCAATTGGTTGTTCCAAGGAGTCACCATCACAATCATCATCGTATTCATCATATATAGGTAAATCAACAACATATGAAATATCATCTAACAAGAACAACCCTGGAACGTCAACATGTTCTTCAAAAAACTGATTTGCAAATTCATCTTCTTGACTGTCCACAAATGAATACATAAAACCATAATCCTCTTGCTTATCATGGGATGGATCAGAAGCTAAATCAGTATCTCTTCTTTCAACAAGTGGAATATAATTCTTTGCAAAATCATTTGCATTGGAAACTTCAAGAGGACCTATGATATCGTCTATTCTATGCTCAAGATTCCAATCAACTATTGTCTGTTCATATTTACTTTCATGTTCTTGAGCATTCAAACCCTCATTATGGATTGGTTTACATGCTTGGATGTTGTGTTGAATGTCCTGAGCATCACTAAACATTTTTTGTAAGGACTCGGGTCTCCTTTCCATCAGGAGGAAAGAAAAATTTGAATGAAGAGTAGTTGCATAATGGAGCATGGCAGCAGCTTTAGAGGGTTGAATTTCTTCGGAAAAATTATAATAGACGCTAGAGAACTTTCTACTGAATACATAAATAGCTTCATTGTTGTGTCTTTTCAAGGCATAAAACTCAGTGAGTTGCAGCTCTAAGGATTTCTCCTTGCCCCAAAACTTTAAAAAGACCTTTTTCAATTCTACCCATGAGTTGATGGTTTCTGGATGTAAATGTTTGAACTAGTGTTTGGTATCTCCTTTCAAGGATTGAGAGAAAACTCTCATACACACATCATCGTGGTCAATATCGAATAAATCTAGAAAATGCTCAAACCCTTGAATGTGCTTTTCAGCCAAGATGATATCCGATTCTCCGTCAAACACAGGTAGGTACCCATAGTAATTTGGAGGGAAATCATGAAGGGTTTGGGGTAGCTTTAAGGGTATATATCTATGTCAGGCCTTGGGGGATGTTGGACTAAGAACTGTGGAGGGAACATTGGCCTGGGTCTCACAGGATTCATCAACTTGGTCATTGTCATTGCGTGGCCCAGGTGAAATTTTTTTATCAGAACCAGCGACAAGGTGAGGGTATTCATGTGCAACGTAGAGATGAGGAAATATAATTACAATTCTTTCATGATCATCATTAAAATACAATAGGTAAAGGAAAATTTGTTTGACATGTTCAAGGAAGGAGCATATGCAACTTAAAATGAAAAGTAAAATGATTTGGAAGAAGTCCCATTTTGAGTACCTGTTTTCCTCCATGATGCTTTTCCCTTGCCCCTATCAAGGGGTCTCATCTTTCAGTGAAGTCTCTGTCTTGCGCTTGAAGCAATGAGAGTGGAGTCACCTTTTGGAAATTCAGGATTCTTTTATCGGTGGAGTCGCCTTCAAACTAGTGTGGAGTCGCCAGAGCAAGAATACAGCCAATACGTGCCTAAGTGTCTTCTTCTCTCAGACCTTAGAACTCAACCATGTCGTTCTTCCCAGGGAAAATTTCCAATTTCATCCTCGACAACGACATCAAAATGTTAGCACTCTGTAAATTATGTCTGGTTGAATAGACAAACGATAGAGGTAATTGTTTCATCCAGCTTTAGAGCTAAGGCACTAGCCTGCTCAACTCAGAGAGGGATCTCTCGCGTCACTTGATATATCTATGGAAATCGGTGGCTAGGTTTGGTTTGTTTTGGGGGTTTTTAATAAAATTGTTGAAGAGATGAAGATGACCTTTGGGCTATGGGATCAGGAATGTAGGATGCATTGCCAAATCATGAAAACAATTAAGAGGAAAAGGCTAAATGAGGAAGTGACTTCTGAGATTATACTTGAAAATTTAGATGGTATCAGAAGAAAAGAAACACACAACTATTATCAGAGCATTATAGTAATGAATTCTAAAATGGTTTAGAAGAGATAAACATAGTATAAATCGCCAAACCGAGAGCATTGAATAATGAATTCTGGACTTTTAATTTCTCAATTTAGACAGAGGAAAGCAAAAATGGAATGAAGAATAACAGAAATCACACACTATGAGAGAAAACGAGACTCATAACACCACCAGTTAGAATATTTTCATAAAAAGTCCAAAATTTTCCTTTGCATCTGTGTATTCATTCCAGCCCCATAGATTTACAAAGTTTTCCTACACAGAGGGAAGGCTCCTCCTTTCTCCATGTTTCTATACTCATGAGACCAAACATATATAGAGGAATTTCGCGTGGAATTTAAAATGTTCTGACTTCCTCATAATTCTAAAATAGATACAAGTTACAAAAAGGAAGAACAATTGTACTATTTAAAGGGACCGTTAGTAACCGGTCTGTCATATCAGAACTCCCTTTTCTTAAGCCACTATCTATCCGAAACTTTCTGAACTACACCTAAATTTACCTGAGGATTTACCTCAGCTTGGCGATTTCCTCTTCCAGGGTACTCAACCAAGCGAGATTTTCTCCAATGCTCTCTATCATCTCGGTTTTGGCCTCCGTCCTCCACCTTTTTCTCCTCTTCCTCTTTGTGGCTGGATGGTAGGTGTTTTCCGCGTGCTCATTTATGACGATATCCCTCATAACGGGGTTTAATTTGACCCCCGACTATGTCTCAGTTACAGGTTCGGTATGAAATTTAGTTGCCAGTATCTACAAGACCCATCTTTCTTTCTTACTTATTGCCCTGTTTAGCACATTAGTTGAGAACCTAGTCACACCAGACACCGTTTGATGAGTATTATCCATACCTTTCAGAATTTGCAGAGACCTCGATTTGGCCACCCTTTGAATTTATAGGACTCAGGAAATCAACACAGGTCGAGCTTGTTTTCCTTATGCATAAGATGGAAATTTCCCAGAATAGGATAAAATGATTTCATATCTGAGATTTGATAGTCTTTGCATTTTAATCACGAATTATTGTCATAGTATGTTGGTGTGCCACGCTTCATCAATCCATTTTGAATGATGAGCTTCGAGTTAGTTTTATGTGACAACGTCCTTTTGATACGTCACCTGGGAAAGTACCTGGACCAGTGATGTGGGGTGATTTGACCAACTGCCATCCTTCCCATGAGTTATTGATGTGACATTTTAAACCACGTGACATCAGAGCCATGGGAAAAGTGGTTTCGGGCAATCCGTTATCTGCCCCGATGCATGTGTAAGAGCACCACATGTTCCCCATCAAAACCATAATGGTTTTCCTTGGTCTACCTTTGTGACATTAAGTTCTATGCTATTTTTCGGCCCGATGTGGGCCTCAACCGTGGATCTGGTATTCTTCAAAATTGACGATCCGTTGAGCTACTCCCTTATTGCCTCCACTATATTTGTCTATATGCCGTGGGATATAGTCGAGCCCCCTTAAACTATCACACCTCTACTGTGGTATAGCATTTCACTAAATTTCTGAAATTTTTAGATCCTGACATGAAATTTTTTTTTAAGGTGATAACAACACCCTTTCCAAACTTGATTGAACTCTTGTGCAGTTTCACCCGCAAGAAAACTTGGTCGTCAACTTCATAATTGCGATCAACGTGATGCACATCAGCATAACTCTTTTGTCGATATTGCACTTCTTTAATCCTTTGTCTTATCATTTTCATTTGTTCTTCCATTTCTTGGATCACTTCTGGTCCCACCAGGACCCTATCCTCAAGTTGATCCCATCTCAACGACATCTGACACGGTTTCCCGTAAAGAAACTAAAACGGTGCCATCATAATGGTACTTTGATAGTTGTTGTTGTATGCAAACTCTACTAGTGGCAAGAATTCTTCAGAACAGTCGCTAGTCCTGAGACCTTAAGTGGCCAAAATCAATCGGATGAATCATGGACTTGAGCATTGATTATGTGTCCTGGAAGACCTAACCATGCAGGATAGGTTGGGCGGGTAGTTTCCTTATGTTATGTTTTGTGAAATGGTCGATTGAATATTGTGATGATGCTTCAATTAAGTGTGATGATTTAGTTGGTAATTATTATTGTATGTGTTACGCTTGTCACTTGTCGTAATGTTTGTTTGAAAAAAAAAATCTACCTTTTTTTTCACTTTTTGTCGTCGTAACGGTGGGGTCGTTACAAAATCAATGCATATTTTTTCACATTAAATCAATGCAACTAATTGCTCTAAATCATAGAGCATAACTAAGATGGTTCCCTTAAAACTTTCTCCAAGAATGTCTAGGATAGTTCACTTAATATTTAATGTTATTATATTATTCTTTTAGGAGGGACACATGTCAAATCCAGGTTGAGAAAGATTTTCATATATTATATAACTTAATATTGTACTTCTTTTAATGTGCAAATACCTATAGATAAATTGCACATATGGTAGTGAAATTTGTTTTCACTAGGTTATTGCTAAATTCATTTCAATTGATGATTTGTTGTATCTCACAGTGGAAATCAATATAGAGATTCAATTTCTTTCATATCATTTATTCAATTATGAATCATTTTTCATAGTATTATCACTTAAATCAATGCACCCTAATGTTTTATGTTATACCATTATCAATGAAATGAATGTACCCTATAGTTTTATGTTATAGATCATTGTTAAAATGAATACAACTATTTGATTATGCTAAATCATTTTTTATTGTATCATCGCTTAAATCACTTAATATTTAATGCTATTGTTTTCAACACATAGTTTTTCACTTACTCAATTTATTATATTATTCTTTTAGGAGGGACATGTGTCAACTCAACATAGTTTTCACATTTTATATATCTTATTATTATTATTGTTGTTGTTGTTTTAATGTGAAAATACTAATATATAAATCACACATAACCAAACAAAGTACATGACTTCACTTTATAATATATGTTTTGAAATTTCATTCATATTATTTCTTCAATTAATTAATACATTGAATAGTTTTTCATAGTATTATCACTGAAATCAATGAACCTTGTTGTTTTATGTTACATCATTATCACTGAAATCAATGCACCTAATTGTTTTATGTTATATCATTGTTAAAATGAATACAACTACTTGATTATGCTAAATCGTTTTTTTATTGTATCATCACATCACTTAAATCAATGCAACTAATTGCTCTAAATAATTTATCATTGTGTTAATTTTCTTTGTATCATTTCTTCAATTAATTAATGCACTAAATCATTTTTCATAGTATTATCATTGAAATCAATGCTCATATTGCTCTAAATAGTAAATAGTAATAGTAATACTAAATACTAGATTAATAGTAAATATACTAAAGTAAATAGTAAAGTAATAGAAGTAATAGTAA
>ML792166.1:224249-260499 GCA_009831015.1 Picea engelmannii | reverse complement strand
TATATATATATATTCTATTTGTGGCCATGTGTTAACTCCATATTAAGAATTGAAGGAATTACACATCTACCTCAGACTCATAATTAGAAAGAATAAGAGTTTTTACTTGAGGTGGACATTGAAATATTTTTTTTGTTATTAATATTTTTTTAAATACCAAGTGTCAAATCCATGTTGATGAAGGAAGGAATTACATGTCTCCCTCATACTGGGGTGTATATACATGTGTGTGTGTGGGGACATTGTATTTTATTTATGACCACTTGTCAACTCCATTTTAAGAATTGAAGGAATTACACATCTAATTAGTGTTGATACTGAGAGGGGGGTGAATCAATATCAAGTACAATTTAAAACATTTTTCAACTTATAATTAAACCATTCAAATATATTCAATGAGAAATGAACAATAGTATAAGAGTTACACCAATACACCACAATACACCATGCACAATATATGAGAAATAATCAATAGTTATTGTTCAAGGGAAGTAATGACTTCCAAAGGTAGCTACAGCTTCCAAATGTAAAGGGAGGGATAAACCTCCAAGAGGAAGATACAATCCTCCAATATCAAGAGAGTATTTAACTCTCCATCCTTGCCCCTTCCTTCCACCCAAAAATAAGTTATAGAGAGAATGGTAGACTTTGTTCAATTCCGGTTTATTCAGGAGACCGAACTTGTACATAATGCCTTGCGCTCAATATTTAACATCAGATTCTGAAACTTGCACACAAGAAACTAAAGTCCGTACTCTTTCCAATGCAATTCATCCCACTTCATTTGGATTCTCTATGAAGAAGTTATGACTATTTTGCCTGGAACACCTGTTTATTGACTAGCTTCAAGACTGGTCAAAACCCCTATCTTCCATAGAGTGTATCTCCATAATTATAGCGAATCAAGAACTGAAACTTTTACCACAAGCACCTTGATATGTCTTCTCAATACCATAGCAATTTCACCATCTGAATCGTTCTAGAAAAAAAAGTTATAGCGAAAATGGTAAGATGACCTGAAAATAACATACCTTAGAACACATCACCAAAAGACTTCATCCTCCCTTGAAATCCAGCCTTCTTTACTTCTGAGTTCCTCTGAAATTCAACTTGTGTATCAAATGAATGTATAATGATATTTATTTATACCATTTATGTCACTTCCTTTTAACATTAGGGCTGACCTGACACTTTCTTATTTCGTAATTCTGTTCTTTAATTATCTTTAGGGCCTACATGTACTTTCTTCTTCAATTCACTTTGTCATCTTCAAAAATTCATTTCTCCTCAACCATGAGGATCCACGTGACGTGCCACATACCACTGAAAACAACATGATGTATACTATCCATCCATGGGTGTTGTATCTGGATGTGCATTGTCCTTCATGTCCAAATACCTTCATTAATCTTGTGGTCCAAAACCCATGACTAGGGTTGACATCAATGACAACAACCAATCTTACAACAATTAGAAATTATCTATAAATTGAATACACACATTGAAATGTTTTTTTGTTATCAATATTTTTTAAAAAGTTATGTGTCAACTTTATGTTGAGCACAAAAGAAATTATCCATCGCCCTCACAATGGGATGTATAACGCACCAAGGAATTATATATCTCCCTCATAATGAGATATAGAAAACACATTTTGACACAACATTTTTTTTTAAACAAATAATTTGAATCGTCTAGTTTTTTTTTTTTTTTTTATCTACTTCTTTCATTATAGAACATCTAGTATCTAGATCCTATAACAAATTTAAATTTAACCTAAAATATAGTACTCTCACACTTTGTGGTGAAAGCAAACATTCTCTCATTATTAAAAACCACCTTTAACATAATATTTAATGCTTAGATATTTAATCAACTAACTAATCATTCCCTAGAATTAGCTACTTATCATAACTCTATGCATAATGAATATATTATTTTCATAATTTGGTTTCATGATTAAGGATGATTAATATATCTTTCATTCATGCATATACTTAAATCGATTCTTATTTTATGATGATATCCTTTTCATTATCTCAACATTAGTGGTTGTTTCAATCAATCCCTCCTCAGATTTCTTGATTAGGTAATTTTTAAATAAGCTTAAAATAATGTGTTTTAGCCTAATGGACTTCACAAGTTTTTGGAGGTGACATAGATAATAACCCAATAACATTAAGTGTAAAGATTGATATTTTAAATATATTTTTTTTCAATTTAGTTTTATATATTAATAATTTTGCATTCATTCGCAATTTTATATTTTAGTTTTCAATTTCCAACTTATAACAATGCACTTATAAGTTGTAGCGAGGACATCCTAGTTTTGAATTCTTTATATTATCTCTGCTTTAAATACTCTCACACGTGTAGGAATTCCTGTAAATGTCGATTCAATGCTAAACAATTATATATCAGACAATGCTACTTCGTTCTTTAAAATGGGTTTTAAAATGTATCTTGTAGTACTTTTCTACCCATCCTAGTATATTAATGCCCATCCCAGAAGTTTATGATATAAATGTTGAAAATGTCACTTATATTACATTAACTAACGCATAACTTTATTTAAAACTACATAATGAATATCCCAAGAGTTACTACGCTATTGAGAATTCTACACCTTTCTATTTTAAAATAGGTTTTAAAATATATTTTGCTTTATTTTTCTTTAAGTTATTTATAGACATTATATTAGCATAACATAATGCTATACAAAAATTTTGATGTTGGTTTGTTGCTGGGGAAACCATACCAACAACAATGCATTTGTTTGTTTATTTTCACCAGTTTGAAAAGTTAAGCTTGTTTTTTTAAGGCTATACAATATAAAATAGCAAACCTATAAATGTTTGATAAAAGTATAGTATTATCTTGTCTAGCATAAAGAGAAGTGGAGGGAGGTGGGGCAAAAGCAGCCATACCTCTGAAACTAAAAAACTGATAAACTAAACCAAAAACCATGAGAGAATTAAGCCAGAGGAGAGTGGTCCGCAGCCATAGGAACCCGAGGTTGAGGATAATCCAGCTTTGTCAGATCCATTCCAACCAGCTTATTTGCCAATAGATTAATTTTATGGTCCACCAGCTTTATCTGTGGTTGCACATCATCCAACGAAGCAGAATCTCCTAGTGAGTTTCATGTCATTCTACAAGAACCTTTCCCATCAACATTTTGAGATGCCAATATATGTCGATGGTCTTCAAATGCCGTGACTCCCTAGCTCGCGTGGTTCTAGGGTCAAGAATCTATGAGTGGGTGTTGTTTACAACCTCCGCGTCAAGAACAAAGCATCGAAAAACGCTTAGATCTACCTTTTCTAGGTCGATTTCTTCTCTAATCTCAGGCCGGTGTGGGCTTGATAAGCCTTTATTGAATCTTATGCAACATAAATGAGATGGGAGCCTAAGGAGCGATGACAATTGCCTTTGGAGGGACGATAAGTGACGCCTTAGGCCATGGTCGAGGGTGGAAGAGATAGAGTGCAGAGAGAACATAACAGGGTGGGAGCCAAGGATTGTAAAAGAGGTAAGAGAGCAACCAGAAGCAGAAGAGAGGAGACTAAGGTTCCAAATGAGTAAAGAACCCACGTAGGAATATAGATGAAAGAGCCATCTCGTCACATTGAGGAGGTACATGGTCAACTAAGATCCATAATAAGAGTGACTGTCACTGGGTCGAAGTGAGCAAAAGAATAGAAAAGATGGAGTGAAGTGCGGAAAAGCAAGCCGTTGGACAAGGAGATCGAGGATGACAGATCAACAAGGAAGATGGACCGAGGATGACTCAGGAAGTGGAAAAAGGCAGCATTAGATGCCTTGGAGCACCGCGAGATGAAGAAGGAAAGATAGGTTGGCGAAGCCTGAAAAGAATGAGTCAAGTTGACCTAGGGTTGTAGATACCTAGGGTTTTGGTCATTAGGGTTTTGACACCTAGGTTTCAACCTGAGGTTGTCGGTGAGGGATTGTAATGTATAAATAGAGGTCAAGAGGACCTAGGTCGGGTCGGTACCGTGGTTGAGCCTTGTTATCGATTATTGTTCATTGGGAGAATATTGTATTATGGGTGAGAGAAGTGTTGAGAGAGAGAGCCTTCTGGTACTGTAAGATCTTCAGCTGGGTGCGAAGATCAAGTCTTGTAGTTGGGTGTGCAGGAAGGGGGAGAGAAAGAGAGACAGAGAGAGAGGATCTGTTGGCCAAGAGCCCAGATCAGAACTGTAAGCTTTATCTTAATATATCATAAGCACAGTTTTGTGGACGTAGCCCTAGAGAAAGGGTGAACCACATACATCTGTTATTGTGTGTGTGATTGATGCTTTGAGCTCTGATGTTGTTATATTGTTATGTGCATTATTGTATTAGATCATATCTATATCTGTGAAGGATAGATCTAGCTAGTTGAATGATAGATGCATGTTATGATTGTTGCTGTAATAAGAACCACTTGATATTCCCCTGGTTGTAGACATCTATGTCCTGCAACCCCCTCATAGTTGCTTCGGGTGAGACTGCATCTGCTTCGTAGGTGCTGCTGAAAGGGCCAGTAGCTAGGGCTTGTTGGTGTGCTCTTGGAGCTGAACCCTGGGTTTGCCCCTGTGCCAACAAATGGTTCTGTTGTCAGGACATGAATCTTTTTAAGGGAATGTCAAGGTGGTTCCCATCGAAGACAGAGATTCAGAAGTGGATAGAGGATCAAGAGAAGGACTTCCCTGAAGCCCAGAACAAGAACCCTAAAATAAGCACTAAAGATTGGCTACAAAGATACATCTTCACCGACATTCACGAGATCTTCTTTGGAGGAATCCATCAGGAGCTACATGAGTGGTTGGCTAGGTTAACTGACACACAGTTTGAAATCAAATCTAGACCTCCTATGTTTTGGACACCAGCATTGATCCAGAAGGTCAAGAGAGTCGACAACGTTGTATCCAGAGTAGTAGATCATTGGTTTGATAGTACCATCGAAGGGTATATCACCGAGTTTGTTGTTGATAGAAGAAAATCGTATAGCCAAGCCGGGAGATACTTTTTCAAAGGACCCAGAGGAAAATTTTTGCACTTCCTGAAGCTAATAATCAAGATGCTCTTGCATGAAAACCACATCTTGAAGATACAATAGATTGATCGGACTTGAAAAGGCTAATGTTCAAGATCTTGGATAGCGACAGCGACACAGAAGCAGGACATATACACAGTGGGAAATTATTTTGAGGAGTTCACCTTGAGAACTTGTTTAAGAAAAACTACAGAGAAGAAGGTTTCTATAGTGGAGAAGAGGTAGATCTAACCGACAAAGAGCATCCAGAGCCCACCAGAACAAAAGAAGGAGAAGTTGAAGAACTGCGCCAAAGCGAGCCAAAAACCTCAGGAACTGCGCGAACTACTGGAGTAAGTAACGTTAATCCTCTTGTTGTCCCAACAATACTTAGCCGTCAGAATAGTCAGAACCACCAGAATCTTCAAAGTACTGTTACTAGTAGCTCAACATCTACTCAGACAAGAACCCTAGTCAACTTTATGGAAGATGAAATGAGACTCCCTATCTTTAGAGGAGATGGATCTGAAGATCCAGATCAACATTGGTTTCTGTGTGAGGCCGTATGGAATATTAAAAGTATCACCGATGAAGCCATCAAGAGAACCTAGTTCAGCACTACGCTAAGGGACCACACACTAAGCTGGTACATGAAACTTGTCCAAGGACTGGCATAGCCTAAGCCCCTGAATGAGATCAAGAATGCACTAATTACAGAGTTTAAGAAACCTAAGTCGGAGTCACAATGTATTACGGAACTAAAAGAGATTAAACAAAAAGTAGAAGAACCTGTTTGGGAGTTCGACCAAAGATTCAAGACCCTAACAAATTGATTAACTTTCTAGATCTCCGACGAATAGAACAAAGAATGGTTCATCGTTGCACTGTTACCACACATAAGAATCCCTCTGATGCAGCAGAATATTGCATCTCAGGAAGAAGCTTTGGAGATAGCCATGAAGCTTGAATCAACATCGATGGGAGAATCTAGCTCAGGCATTAGCCAGATCATGAGCCATCTAACTAGTTTGTCCTTACAGGTCGAGGATACGAAGAAAGATAAGGGAAAAGACAAAAGGGAAGATATCTGGTGTGTAATATGCAGATCTAAAAACCATGATAAGGAACACTGCCCCTTATTTCATGAGTACTTGGCATCAGGGGCACCGAGCCCCTTAAAGAAAGTTAACCTCCCTTGGTGCGATGTATGCAAAAATAGGCATCGCCCAGGTGAGTGCTACTACATGTAGAAGTATGTCCAGACACCCACAAACTTGTATTGTACATTATGTAAATATGTGGGGCATGATGATCGGGATTGTAGAGCTTATGATCTCATGCATGAAAGTTCGAGAGACATATACAAGATTCAAGGCGAAGTACAACAAGAGGGAAACACTCTGCAATACAATTCTCTGGGGAGAGGAAATTTCACTCCTCGCGATGGCTACAGAGGATGAGGACGAGGAGGAGGTACGGGCCGAGGCCGAGGACAAATAATTTGTTCCAATTGCATGCAACTAGGACATTTAGCAAGGGATTGTCAGAATCCCTGCACAACCTGTAGTTACTGTAACTCCTTCGATCATGTCATAAAGGAATGCCCTGTGCTTCTAGCTAAACTTCAGGAAAGACGAGGACCCCAACAGAACCCACAAGTACAAATGATATATGCTAAACCTCGTGGAGCAGACCCTAGAGTCGTTGTTATCACTTGAGGAGGTGCTGCTACAAGAGAAGACAGAGCAGCCTAAGGAAAGACTGAAAATGACCACGGAGTCAGGAAAGTTACAGAAAATACCCCCACGTTCGGTGCTAAGAAAGAAAGACAGATATTTGAGGAGGCAAGAAAAGAGTTCAAAGGAGATCAAGGATCTTCATCAAAGAGACAACCAGAAATCAAATAATATGGCATGCCTCAGGCGTTTGATCTGTTTGCATCGCCAACAAAAGGGAAAGAGGTAAGCAAACTCATGGAATTCTTGTACACTTGTGTTAAGTTGATTCAAGATAAAGGCACTATACAAGAATTACAAGATTTAATCAAGCAGTATGAACTAGGAAAACTAGACCCCTTACTGAATAGAGCAGTGCACCAAATTGGAAAAAGGAGATGGAAAAATAAAGAATTACACTTGAATTCTTAGATAGGAGAGTATGAAATAGACTATGTGGTCCTAGACTTAGGGTCAGAGGTCAATGTCATGACGAAGCAGACTTGGGCATTGATGGGAAAACCCAAGCTGATATATTCCCCTATCAGGCTTCGCATGGCTAATCAACAAGCTATCAACCCATTTGGATGATTACAGCATGTCCCAGTGGATATCGATGGAGTAGGAATCTTTGCAGATTTTGAGGTAATTGAAATTGTTGATGATAGCTGCCCTTACCCTGCATCGTTAGGAATTGATTGGGCCTTCGACAATTCCACTTTTTTTTATCTAAAGAAAAGGCGCATTACATTTGAGAAAGTTGGCCTTAGGGTCGTTGCACCTTTAGATCTAGATGAGGGTCCACGATACACAAAACCTATTAGAGAAGAGGACCACGCATTTGAACTGGAAAACATCTACAAATTAACAACCAGAAAACATGATTATATCAACCCTACATCTAATGGGAATCTGAGCCGGCGAAGTGACAACACATGTTCATCCAACTCAGAAGAAGCACTAGAGAACTGGTAGAACCAGATGTATGAAGTATCTACAAGAATATGTGCTAGGCTAACCAGAGAAGTTTGCTGGATTGGCACAATAGTGAGTAATCTACCCACATTTGATGGGTTGAACCCCTTCGAAAACTTCTTATCATAATTTGAGACAAGTGTACCAACACAACATAGGCTATTGGCAATGGATGAGGCCATGAAAGCCACACTATAAATATGGTGGGGGACACATAAAATAAATATTACACACTGGACACAATGTCAAACTTTGATGACAACGCGGTTTTTAGCACAAGTAGGAAGCTGCGAAGCACGATACACAGGGCGAAGCTGCCCAAAGGACCATGTACAAAGCTGCAAAGAGGCATGGAGTGACATTCCTAGAGAACAATGGGTACACAAATTCATCAATACACTGGATACCACCCCGATTAACTGGTACCTTCAAGCAGAGTTGTGCCTTGTCACTTCAGAATGGGAAGGTATGATCCAGAATTTTATAACCAACTTTTTGTTTGACAATGAATTTCCTTCTGTAGATCAAGCACTATAGATGGTGAGACAGAAAGTATTTAAGGAGGCATCTGGCCTCCCTTTGGAGCAAGAATAGGATGAATGGACTGCGCCCCTCCAGAAACTGCAGACCTGCTACAACATTAATGTCGACAAAGACGATGATCCAAGGAAGGTGAATATTGCAGAAACAGAAGGTCAGAGAGATGTGGAAGGACCAGGAGTTGAACTTCCATTCATTGGACAGCCGATAAAGATAACGAAAGTCAATATCGGGATAGGGGAGACACCAAATCTTACCAATGTTGGAGATTACTGGGACTCTACTACCATTGAAAAAATCACAGAATTATTGCACGAGTATCAGGACTTGTTTCCAACCAAGTTCACTGATATGAAGGGAATCAAAGGACCTATGGGAGAAATGAGAATACCTTTGAAACCAAATGTGAAGCCAGTCAAGCAAATACCCTACAGATTGAACCCGAAATATAAGGAAAAAGTGAAGATTGAGCTCGATAGAATGTTGGAAGTAGGGATTATTGAACCTGTCGAAGAGTCGCAGTGGATTAGCCCCATGGTAGTGCAAGATAAGAAGACAAGTGAGATTAGGATTTGCGTAGATCTCAGGAAGCTGAATGATGCTTGTCTACATGACCCTTTCCCTACACCTTTCACAGATGAAGTGCTAGATAACGTGGGAGGCCAAGAAGTATATTCTTTTACAGATGGGTTTTCATGATACCATCAGATCCACATCGCCAAGGAGGACCGTCATAAGACTACGTTTGCCACAGAGTGGGGATCCTACCAATATACAGTAATGCCATTTGGACTGAAGAATGCCCCATCAACAAGCTAGTGTTGGGGGGGAGAATATGCATATGGCTTCTCTTGTTTCAAGAATATAATTTTGAGATCATAGTTAAGCCAGGAAGAATGAATAAGGGCCCAGACCACCTGTCGAGGTTGGAGCATGGCGAAGAACCTACCATTCTGGAGGATACACTACCAGATGCATAGCTGCTCGCCATTAGAAAGATTGATGACCACTTCGCAGACATAGTCCAGTTCCTGTCAACAGGAATGGCTCCAACCGAGTACACAATTCCACAGAAGAAACAACTAGTGGTGCGCGTTGTAGATTTTTCACTCATAGCTGGTCAGCTATATAAAATGGGACTTGATGAGATCCTAAGAAGATGTGTGATGGAGGAAGAACGCTCTATGATCCTTGAAGAAGCTCATGAAGGCATTGCAGGAGGACATTACGCAGGAAAAACAACTACGCAGAAGGTTCTGTGAGCTGGCCTTTGGTAGCCTATTTTACACGGAGATGCTAAAGAATATACCAGAGCATGCAATGTATGCCAACAAGTTGGAAAACCATCTTGAAGAGATGAGATGCCATTACCACCGCAGATGACCCTACAAGCATTTGAAAAATGGGCCATTGACTTCGTGGGACCTATAAACCCACTAGGAAAGCCCACAGGAGCAAGGTATATTATCACTGCGACAAAATACCTGACTAGATGGACCGAAGAAAGAGAAGTCAAGGACTGTAGTGCAGCTACAGCTGTGCATTTTATATTTGATGACATAATAACTAGGTTTGGATGCCCTAAGGTCCTTATGAGTGATCAAGGTACACACTTCATCAAAAAGACAGTTGAAGCCTTGATTGAAGAATTTGCAGTCCACCATCAGAAGAGTACACCTTATCATCCACAAGCAAACAGAACGGTTGAAGCATTCAACAAGATCTTGGAGACAACATTGACAAAGATTTGCAGTGTGAACAGGGATGACTGAGATTTAAGAGTACCATCAGTACTCTGGGCTTATAGAACCACTTGCAAGAAATTAACAATGCAGACCCCTTTCAAGTTGGTTTATGGTCTTGAAGTTGTTGTCCCAATGGAGTACTTGGTACCAAGCTTAAGAATTGTTGCATTTACAGACATGGATGATACTAGCACTATTCATGAGAGGCTAGCACAGTTGCTCGAACTAGAAGAAGACAGATTCATTGCAAGCTTCCATCAACAAATTCAGAAGGAACGAGAAAAGGCCTATCATGAAAGACACATCAAGAAGAAGATATGCAGGCAAGGTGATTTAGTACTGGTATATGATAGTAAGTTTATCAAACACCCTGGGAAGTTCAAAACGCATTGGCTCAGACCATATGAGATTGTCTATGTTACAGAAGGAGGAGTTGCGCAGCTGAAGACATTGAAAGGAGACTGGAAGGAAGGCTTGGTGAATGGGAGTTGGCTGAAGTTGTACTATGACAACCAATTTCCTCGCAGGTCTCAGTAGAATCAAGAAGACAAGGGTCCAGGTACCAGGTGCAGTTGAAACTGGGTACCAGACACAGAAAAGACAGTCTGCACAAGGATGGAAAGGAGGCATAAAGCATAAAGCAAGGGCTGCACTGCGCAGTCAAAATTCGAAGTAAAACAAGAGGATCAAATCTTAAGTGCCTCGAGACGAGTCACAGGTGAGTGTTGGGGGCATGTTGGCCCTTGGTTATGGAAGGAAGTGAAGAACGAGGAAGAAAAGGTAAAAAGCGAGCTTCGCGGGAGACATAGTGACTGTCACTAGGTCGAAGTGAGCAAAAGAACATAAAAGATGGAGTGAAGTGCAGAAAAACAAGTCATTGGATGAGGAGATCGAGGATGACAAATCAACAAGGAAGATGGACCGAGGATGACTCAGGAAGTGGAAAAATCCAGCATTAGATGCCTTGGAGCACCACGAGATGAAGAAGGAAAGACAGGCTGGCAAAGCCCGGAAAGAATGGGTCAAGTTGACCTAGGGTTGTAGACACCTAGGGTTTTGGTAATTAGGGTTTTGACACCTAGGTTTCGACCTGAGGTTGTCGGTGAGGGATTGTAATGTATAAATAGAGGTCGAGAGGACCTAGGTCGGGTCGGTACCATGGTTGAGCCTTGTTATCGATTATTGTTCATTGGGAGAATATTGTATTATGGGTGAGAGAAGTGCTAAGAGAGAGAGCCTTCTGGTATTGTAAGATCTTCAACTGGGTGCGAAGATCAAGTCCTGTAGCTGGGTGCACATGAAGGGGGAGAGAAACAGAGACTGAGAGAGAGGATATGTTGGACAAGAGCGCAGATCAAAACTGTAAGCTTTATCTTAATATATCATAAGCATAGTTCTGTGGACGTATCCCTAGAGAGAGGGTGAACCACGTACATCTGTTGTTGTGTGTGTGATTGATGCTTTGAGCTCTGATGTTGTTATATTGTTATCTGCATTATTGTATTAGATCAGATCTATAACTGTGAAGGATAGATCTAGCTAGTTGAATGATAGATGCATGTTATGATTGTTGTTGTAATAAGAACCACTTGATATTCCCCTAGTTGTAGACATCTCTGTCCTGCAACCCCCTCATAGCTGCTTCGGGTGAGACTGCATCTGCTTCGCAGGTGCTGCCGAAAGGGCCAGTAGCTAGGGCTTGTTGGTGCGCTCTTGGAGTTGAACCCTGGGTCTTCCCCTGTGTCAACAAGAGTCATAAGGGCCATTACTGTGAATGAATGAGCGTGGAGAGCCCAAGGCGAGGGAAGGACAGAGGTAGGGATCAAACTCTACTAGCAAAATGCCATCAAACCATGACGAAAGTTGTTATGATGTCACATGGTAAGTGATATTAAAGAGCGCCTAAGTAAACATTTAGTAAAATGTGTGGATAACAAGTAACAACACTCCTTACGAAATGGTCCCACCATAAGACCTCATCCCTGTAACCCAACACCGATGATATTTTGCAATACATTAATACCCATGCTAAACTAAAGATTGATTACATAGATTTTGAAAATGTAAAAATATGCACCTTCAAAATTATAATGAACATCCCAACCATGGCTAACAATGAAGTTAAATCTACCAAATTATGTTGTATTCACATAGTGTAAAGTTCGTTGTCATGGTCACCTCTAAAAGTTTTGACCATCTAAAGACAATGATTTCCTCACTAACTTTTTAAGTTATTTTGACTCTTGCATTGCGACTACATTGTTTTATTATGGAGTTGTTTGGATTCTATTTTTATCCCTACTTTTTATTACTTGTTAAAATTTATTACGGTTTTTTTCTCTTCTTTTCATTATTTCTTAAAATTTCATATGGTTTTTACTTTTATATTACTTCTTAAAATTTATTATTGTTTTTTTTCTTCTTTTTATTAGTTATTATCTTTAAGTATGAAATCAATAAATTTTTCCAAAACCATTTTTAAAGTTTTTTATTCAAGCTAAAAAGAGGAAACTTATATTATATCACAATATAGTACAAAATGCCTGAACAGGGGATTTACTGAAAAGAGGAAACTAGACCCCTAAACCATGTTCAAGACTATCAAAACCATCATGAAATCAAGGTTTTATCATATGTTCCCCATACATGCCCGAAACTAGAGCCGAAGTCTAAAATGGCTAGGAGTCTTGATTAGCCTAAACAAGAAACAAAACAAGACTAATAACAAAACAAGCAATCTTCGCACCAGATTAAACTCCCAAACATAATATAAGATGATGTTATCTTTATGAATAAATAGCAAGATAAAATAAATATATTTTTTTTAGCATTTCAACATTTTGTAAATATAAATAAAAACATAATATTGTTAAAAGTAAATTTCATATAATCTATGTATTTAAACTATATATATAAATAGCATGAACTCTTGGAAGAGATTATATATATATATATATATATATATATATATATATATATATATATATATATATATATATATATATATATATATATATAATCATAATGAATGTTTATGATGTTGTTGGTTGAAAATCAATTAAAGTGCTGAATTTATATTTTAATAATAGGAATACAGATGTTTTGTGAGTGTTTAAAAATAAGTGGTCATTCTAATAGGTTAGAATTTGAAAGTAATGTACCCATTGACAACAAAAGCAAGCAAATTAGTGATGAGATTGGAACTTATGTTAAATATAAACAACAAAATGAATGCAAAGTTTTCTTAAATGAATGAACTTCAAGACATATCTCAACAAATAAAATTCTAACTTAACAACATTTTTAAAGAAATTGTAAATATTACAATAAAATGCAAAATAGTCCAGCCATCCAACCAACTACTTAAATCTAATCATGAAAATACTTTAACTAAATATTTTCAAATTAATATAAAATAGTTTAAGTGTATACTTATTTTTTACTTCAATCTTAATATAAAGAATAATGTATATTAAATTAATATTTAATTTAAGTTTTATATGTTTTATAATATTAATAAACTATATGTAATTTTATTTATTTATTGAATGTATATTTTTAATAACAAAATGATTTTATGTGTAGAATTGCAACATTTTAATGTACAAAATTTACTCCGCGCACAGAGTCCATCTGGACTCTACGCTTCACACAAAGTGTCATATGGACTATGTCCATTCAGACAGAGTCCATATGGCATTCTGTGCGAATGGCACCGAGTCCATATGGACTCTGTGTTTCACACAGAGTGGCATATGGACTTTGTCCATTCACTAGAGTGTCATATGGCACTCTACGTGAATGGACAAAGTTCATATGAACTCTACACAGAATCCATATGGACTCTGTCCATTCGCGCAAAGTTCCATGTGGACTATGTCCATTCAGAAGAGTGCCATATGGCACTCTGTGCAAATGGACAGAGACCATATGGACTTTGTCCATTCACCGGAGTGCCATATGGCACTCTAGTGAACGAAAATAGTCCATATGGACTATGTGCAGAGTCCATATGGAACTCTGCGCGTATGGACATAGTCCATATGGAATCTATGTAGAGTCCATATGGACTCTTTCCATTCGTGCAGAGTGCCATATGGAACTCTGGCGACTAGAACTAGAACTTTACAAAAACTTAACAAAAACAAAAAACTTAACAAAACATAACAAAACCATAATTTAACCTATGTTTGAATGGACGCCTATGCCCTATGCCAAAGCCTGCCTCTCCAACAACGTGAACGTTCACCACCCACCAATGTTCATCAACTGCCAACGTTCACCATCAATCGCAAACGTTCACTAATGTCTGTAAAGTAACAGTGAGTGAAAGGTTGATAATATATAAATTACTTTTTCAACCGAAAAATTGTTTCGACCGAACTCTATGCTACCAGAGGAAAAAAATCGCCTGTTGTTTTTATTGCACAAAATCTGAGGATGTCATTCGTGCATTGTTTGACTTGACGTGCAATGTTTCGGCCGAAAACTCTTTTGGCCAAAAAAATTATTCTATCAATTTTTTCACCCCCATTCTCATGAAAGTGTTACCCACCTTCATGAGATTACCCCATGTTCTCTAATAAATTTACAAATTTAGCTTTTTTTGGAAGTGGTTATGACTTCAAACTCCCCTCATTCCTTCATCGTCTATCGAGACCCACTTGCAACCAGCCATGTGTCCCTTCACATAGGATACATTCTTTAATGGTCCACACCATAAACATGTCTCTTTGTTATACACTATGATCATTTTAGCTTCTAAAGTCTAATCAATCGCCAACCAATATTCTTGGAGATTGAGCTAAGGGAGAAAAAAATGGTGTTTTTAATATAGTACCTCAGTGCCTTGATCGGGTAGCAAATTTTTTTTTGGAGAGAATTGATTCATCCTGCTGTGTCATTGTCTTTCCGAAAGAATATGAATCTCCCTTTCTAATACAACTGTACTCGTTTCAAGGCCACTATATCATTTCTGCTTGAGAGGTTTATACTTCAATTCTTTTGCATCTTCAACACCCACACATTTATTAGAAAGAAATTGTTGCATTGGTTGGGTTTCTACAACCCCTATTCCACAGTGCATGCAATGAGCTCTCTCATTATTATTGCTATTGATAAAGTATTTTTCTACATAACATGGCTTTCCTTCATTGGCGTTGGAACTGTGTATGATTTGGTTTCCTAAGTGAAATAATGAACTATAAGAGCACTCTGAATGGCTATATAAGAGAATAATATTTTGACATCATAACAAATTTTTCATCTCCCTCCACTTGGATGCCACTCCCTTCCCACCAATACTTACCGTACGCTTTTTAATGTTGATTGCCTTCAAGAAACTCCACTATAGTTAATTCAGATTGGTGGAAGACAGAATGTGCCCATTAAATGCATTAGTTTTAATCATCAAAACATTAATCTCTATATTTTTGTTTCATGTTTTCAATCCATTCAACCAATTGTTTTATTTGTTTAAATCTTAAACATAACTTTGCTCTTATCAATAATGCATTTTTTCATTGTAGCTTCATATTAAGTAACCACATTTTCTTCATAGACGACTTCATTATGTGTATGGTTGTCATTTGCAATTGTCTTCAAAATGAAAAAAATACTAATAGGCTACATGAACAGGCTACTCACTCGGCATACATGCTATCAAACTTCAACACAACAATACTAATTATTTCAACATGTTAATATTTTATCATTTTGAGAACCAGAGCACCAAGAATGCGGTGGACATTAAGCCAAGCCCTATCTTTACATTTGTAGTGCTAAGATATAAGTGTGTGAGAGAGTGAATTATTGAAGTTAAAAAAACAAGATTTATGTAAATAACAAACTGGAAACCCACGAGATGATGCTAATAATGAAGATGGAAATTATCCCTACATTTGGTAGAGAAACCAATAACCTTTAACCATATTCATTAGTCGCCTCTATGCAAATGTGTCACCATTAACCAACTCTCCAACCATGATTAGTTGTTGCAATTATTTACCCATTAAACCCAATGAAATGTGGCAAATACCCTAAGACGACTTTCATATTCTCTCTAATCAATTTTCTCCCTTATGACATCTTTTCAATTTTCTCCCTTATGACATCTTTTCATTTGATCTATCTCCCATTTCCTATACATATAGAAATTTAATTTTGTTTTGTTGCTGTTTAGATCATACACATGCTTAGTTGTTGCAATTCTTTACCCATTAAACCCAATAAAATGTGGCAAATACCCTAAGACGGCTTTCATATTCTCTCTAATCAATTTTCTCCCTTATGACATCTTTTCATTTGATCTATCTCCCATTTCTTATACATATAGAAATTAAGTAACCAAAATCATACCCAGGTCCAAGACCTAAATCGAAAAGGGAAAGAACAAAAACCGGCTGCACCAGCAGGGAATTGAACCCAGGTCTGTACCGTGGCAGGGTACTATTCTACCACTAGACCACTGGTGCAAGCGTGCCAAATGACAGACATTTCTATTTTGGCAGGCCAGATTAGAATTTTCCAAACGCTTTACCGTTAGGTCACTCTTTCTTCCATGGCTGACTTTTTTCCATACATACGTAGTGCTAAAATAATGCGGTTACCTTCATATATATATATATATATACTTCCCATCACCATAAATAACGATGCCAAAAATAATTCTAATAATATAAAAATATAAATTTCAAATCTTTCATATTCTTAAGAACATTGAACATTGAAACCCTAATCTAGCATATTGTGATTAGGGTGTTTATTTTATTATAAACAAGTGTTTTGAATTTATTATTGCTTTGATAATCTTAGTGTTATAGTTCAAAAGTCCTCTAACTTCCAAGCTAGGTGCATGCTTGTAATTGGGAAAGGATCTCACTCATATGAATTTCTATACATGTGGTTATTATACTTTTTAGCATATAACACATTTGGTTGATCTAAAAAAGTTATCATATTAAGTTTTTTTTGTTGCTTAGAAATGACTTTAATTTATTAACTAGATTATTGTATGGGACAATTTCAATGGGTCTAATGGTTAAGAACATGTGCTTCCTCCTTGGAGGTTACAAGTTCAAATCCAGAGGGGTGTAGGGTATGTACAATTTCGTAGACTTTAGCAGTCAAACCACTACGTGGACAGGGGTCCCTTGTCCCACAAACAAGGAGGTCTCATACACTAATTTGGTGTTTAGCTTGGTCGTGACCTTAAAATTAGATTATTGTTATTATTTATATTTATTTAAAGTTTAATGCTATCATGTGTTCCATCACGAGGAGATTGAGATTGAGTCAATTTGTCGAATTATCGACTCCTCGAGAGAAATGGAAAAGATCTCAATTCATGCCTCTTGCCAACTCTCACAGTGTAGGTCTCATACTCTACAAGTGTCTTCTCTGATTATGAATATCGTCGGAATCAAAATAATGATTTATGGATTGAAAACTTTCCTTGAAAGCTATCATTTGAAAAGACAATTAGTGATTCCATTAGACCACTCGAAATTCATAGATTCCAAAATATTTTCATGAGCAATTATAAACATTGGAATTAAAAAATCGTCAATCAAATTTAAATGTAATCAAAAAAATCAAAAAAATATTTGTCAAAAAAAAAAATTGAAATAAAAAGATTTCCCCAACCCTTAACCAGACATAACTTTAATTTTAAAGTTTCTTGAAGTAGTTGTGGAATTACAATAACTTCACCCTATGATTTCCCCAAGGCTAAACATCTCAACAAAAATAAATAAATAAAATGAAAACATATTGTATAATTTGAGATGATCCAAGTGCTAAAAGCTTACAAACATTAATTTAAATGCTATTATTTTAAGGGTTAAAGTAGATCGTATAGCACGGATTAAGATGTTTTTTTAGAGTCAATCTAGTGTTGAAAATCTAATGAACATGTTATATATATATATATATATATATATATATATATATATATATATATATATATATATTAAGTTCTCAAAAGTTAATGTGTTATTTTTATGAATTTCTCTATCTTATTCTACTTAACTAGATATGTTTATAATTATTAAACATGATCATTTGTAACATTCATATTAGAACTATTAAATTAGAAAAACATATGTTGAGTGAATTTGAGTTTTATTGGTTTGTGGACCAAATTATTTATGAGTGGAAGAAGACTCTTAACTTGTGTAGTCATCAATGAATGTGAGGAAATACTTGCTTATGGAGATAGAGAGATTTGTCATGAGCCCACAAATGTCACTATGCATAAGCCCTAAGAGGTTGAGTGTCATAGTGGGGTTAGTTCTTGGGGAAGACTTCTCAGTCACTATATCTTAAGTAGTCACCCTTGGCAAACTTAGAGGGTGGACAGAAAGAAGCCATTGAACCATGTTGTTGGTGCTCATGGTCCCATAGATCCACAATTTGTATGCCTAAGATTGTGATGCCAAAGTGAAATGATGTCATTTACCATTACAATCATAGCCATGAATTATGCTATTTTGCTAGGTGATTTTGGCTTACCAAGTTTGTACATCTTCTTTGTTTCATCACAATATTCTGAAGCAACAATCCTATATTCATAGCCTATATCTTTCACAACCCATTTGTTAGGTCAAAATTCTACCCTTTTGAGTGTGAGTCATGTAATAAACAATAAACAAATTCGGATCCATATTTGGAACATGAAGCATTTCTTTGGAAGTAACATTGTCAATAAAGATGTTGCCACTACTAGAGATGTCACCAGTATTTTCTTATAATGAAGTTGCCATGAAGTTGTGAACTTAAGATATGATATTTTTGACACTGGAACTATACAATTTAGGCTACTTTGGTTTTGATAGCTCACTTGCATGGTCAATAAATTATTGTTCTAATGTTACTACTTGTATGCTCATAAAGGCAGGAACTAGATGCATAGAAACTTACCTTTGTTACACTTGTATTTGCATTATTTCCTACATATATAACATAATTGTAAATTCTTGTGTGATGTATGACATCCATTTTCTCCACTCTTTTTAAGGTTTTTGATACAAGAGCATCGCCATCAGCATTAAAAGGAGGCCAGACAGGAGGACAACACATCATCCAGCGTGTACATGAAAGCTGATTTGGATTCTCAAAGGAGGAAGCGCCTTTTTGAATTTTGAATTTATGCAAAATGATGTAATAAATGATTTTTAATGTTTGGAGGCTAGATCCATTTGAAGAGATCCTAGCGGATTGTAATTTCTTTAATGTTTAGAGAGATTGTACAGATGTTGAGCATCGATCCTTATACATATTGTAAATGCTCATGAATTCATAGCTAGCCTAGAAGTAGGATGTTTTGAATTTGATGTGATAGTAGTAGGTAGTCAGGAGAGAAGGATTGAGAAGCCCCTTCATGTTTAAAACTTGTAAATTATGTCATTTTAGAGGTTGTTGAATCGGGCTGAATTTAGGTTGTTGAAGATGTTGAAGCTCATTGTATTCTTGCTATAGAACAAAGGAATATTGCAAATACTCTGTGCCTATACTCTTTATTTGAATATAAGAGAATGGAGATTTGCTTCAATGCCTGGGTTTGTTTTCTAAGCTAAGTGATTGAATGAAGTTCAATTTATGCATTTATTGTGTTCTATATATGTGTGTTTATGTTTCTGTGAATGAATATTTGAGATTTGTATAAGTTTCAATTGTTTCTCTTCTGAAACGTTTGGTTAAGGAACACATAGTACCCACGCAAGGAGTGCACAGGTTGGAGTCGTTGACATACTTAAAATCTCAGAAGGGATAGAGTAAAAGTCTTACAGAGATAGTGCAAGGTGTGCACGTATACTCGTTGAGCATAAGTTCTTTGATAAAGACCCGTGCAAGGAGTGCATAGGGCCAACACTTAGATAAGTGTCAAAAAATTTCTAAGGAAGGTGAGTGAAAAGAGTGCACACTGGAAGTCCTTCGAGACTTCAAGCTTAGGAGAAATAATGCAAAGTGTGTGCCAGGGTTCAAAGCCCTTCGAGTATAAAAGCTCAGGAGAAGTAGTGGTAAAATTCCTTTAGAGGAGGGATTTTGGTGTGTTTGAAGAATGAACGGACAAGATCCATTCGGTAGGAGAAACAACATTCAGAATTGTTAAGTTGTGAGGAGTTGCGTGAGTGTTAAGTCTTGCAGTCCTTCAGACTTCGCCAATTCAGAAGATTTCATTCGAGGAGGGAAAAGGAGGTGGAACCCCCGAAGTTCCTAAATCTGAAACTCATCTGGATCATTGATCGTCGTGGACACGTGTCGACGAACCATTGATTTCGGAAGATCGATCCTCCAGGAGGAAGGAGGCGCTACACTGAAGATTCGACAATCTCTCGAAGCTCTGAAGAGCGGAGTAGATCTCAACCATTGATTCCAGTGGACACCTGGCAGGAGATTTGGTAGTCCGGAGATCCAGTACTCCGGAGGGAATGGGTGAAAGGTTTCCCCAGTTTAAAAGTTCTCGAAGTCCCAAAGAGCGTAACGCATCCCAACCGTCGATCAGGAAAGGGACATGTGGAGGATGAAGAGACCCTCTGGTACTTCGGTGTTCAGAGGACGCAAAGGTTTACGTTGTGTGAATACCCAGACTCCCGAAGTCCGAAGTAACTTAGAACCATCCATCTACCAGGACGTGGGGTTTGTTGGATTATTACCCATGTGTATTCGTCGGTTCAGAACTCTAGGAGATCTGTGGAGAGGTTCATTGAAAAGTTATGAAGTCTGGAGCTGCAAAGTGGATAGAGGTCATCGATCTGTGGAAGCATCGGGAACTGTCCGATCTAGATCAGAGTTCATCCCTTTGGGTGCAGACGATGTTGGAGCTGGAAGAATTGTTGAAGCTCGAATTCCAGAATTATTTCCTCGCCGTAGATTCCAAAGAGCATTGCAGATCATTAACTGTTTGGTGCTCCATCGATTCGACGTTCGGGAGAAAAAAAAGTATTTTGTCATTGAAACTCCTGAATCTCGGGAGCTCTGAAGTCCCAAATTCTTCGGAGGTTGGAGCTTTAGCCCACGGTTTTGGCCCATGGTCCCTCGTAGGACTTTGTTGGTTCCTTAGGGTCCCGAATTGAAGCTTTTTCATTCGGGTAAAAGGGCACAAGGCCCATGTAAAGTGTTCTAAGGGCTCAACAAGAGCTTCTGAGCTGATTCAACTCCCGATTTCGATCGATCCTAGACCGGGAGGTGGCTCAGACCCCAGGGAGTAGGTGGGGGTCTGAATCAATTTTTCTATTTTGTTATAGGATTGTGATTGTAATATATTGGGTAAGTAAATAACTTTATTTTAGCATTTATTGTTGATAACAAATTAAATTTAGAATCGATGACTTTTATTTTAATTTTTATTATTGATAACAAATTCAATCTATAATACAATATTTTATATTGCAATTTGTTTTTGACTTATATTTAACTATCGAACAAAATTGAGATTTACATTCTTCTTATAAATTAACGCCCAAAATTGTTGCCATAATTTAGCAATGATATCATTATGGTATTACAATATTTTGTGGTTTTTTCTATATCTTATAGGCCATAATACTATCTTCAATGTAAATCCTTAAAACCATAAATACATAAATGGCATAAAGTAAAATTGCAATTTGTTCAATCCTCTTGGCATCAAATGAACTATCACTTCTTAAAGCATATGCATTGCTAAGTCTTAATAACTTTTGATAGTGCATGAAACTAATTGCTTTCTTGAAATTTTGATAGCTTTTGATAGCTTTTGATAGTTCAAAATTTGTGGAGGACTATTTTATGGCAAAATCGATTCCACAGAACTACAGTTTGTGAAGTTTAGAAGAAAGGGTTTTTGATGTCCCGTCGTGCATTTTTCTTAGTGGCATTTTCACTTTCAGAATCTTTTCACTTTATAAAGTTGGTTTATGTAGAGGGAATCTATTTGAAAATAGAAGGAGGAGAAGCCACCAAGGAATCTTCATTGCTTACAAACGATATTAATTTATTAACTAGATTATTGCATGGTACAACTTCAGTGGGTCTAATGGTTAAGAACATGTGTTTTCTCCTTGGAGGTCACATGTTCAAATCCAGAGGGGTGTAGGGTATGTACAACTTCGTAGACTTTAGCAGTCAAACCACTACGTGAATGGGGTCCCTTGTCCAACAAACAAGGGGGTCTCATACACTAATTTGGTGTCTAGCTTGGTCGTGACCTTAAAATTAAATTATTGTTATTATTTATATTTAATTAAAGTTTAATGTTATCATGTTTTCCATCACGAGGGGATTGGGATTGAGTCGATTTTTCGAATTATCGACTCCTCGAGGGAAATGGAAAGGATCTCAATTCATACCTCTTGCAACTCTCACAGTGCAGGTCTCATACTTTGCATGTGTTTTCTCTGATTATGAATATCGTCGGGATCAATGTAATGATTTATAGATTGAAAACTTCTCTTGGGAGCCATCATTTGAAAAGGCCATTAATGGTTCCATTCTGGACCACTCGGGATTCATGGATTCCAAAGAATGTTCATGAGAAAGAAAGAAAGCATAGACGTTGGAATTGGAAAATCATCAATCGAATTTAGATGTCATAAAAAATATATTTGTTAAAAGAAGTCTTAAATAAAAATATTTCCCCAACCCTTAGCAAGGCATAACTTTAATTTGAAGTTTCTTGAAGTAGTTGTGGAATTGTAATAACTTGACCCTATGATTTCGCCAAGACTAAACTTCTTAAGATCAAAAAACATGAAGGCATATTGTATAACCCAACTTGAGATGATCCAAGGGCTAACCAGGAGTTAAAAGCTTACAAACATTAATTAAAATGTTATTATTTTAAGGATTAAAGTAGATTGTATATCATAGACTAAGATTTTTTCTGGAGTGATCTAGTGCTAAAATGTAATGAACATACCTAATATAATACATATATAAATATATAATAAATAAACCAAGTCCCCCAAAGTTTCCATAATCGTGAAAATTGAATACTATTTATAGCAATGCTAGTAGTTGTATCAATCATCACATTCGTTATTATCAATTATGTTTTATCCTTATGAATTTCTCTATTTTATCCTACTTAAATTAGATATGTTTATAATTATCAAACATGATTGTTTGTAACATTCATATTATAACGGCTTTTAGAAAAACACATGTTGTGCAAATTCGAGTTTTATTGGCTTGTGGACGAAATTATCTATGAGTGGCAGAAGAATATTAACTTGTGTAGTCATCAATGAATGTGAGGAAACACTTTCTTATGGAGATAGAGATATTTTTCATGAACCCGCAAATGTCACTATGCATAAGCCCACAAGGTTGTGTGGCATAGTGGGGTTAGTTCCTGGGGAAGGCTTCTCAGTGGTGTTTCTTGAGTAGTCACCCTTGGCAAACACTACTTGGAAGATGGACAAAAGGAAGCCCTTGAACCATGTTGTTGGTGCTCATGTTCATATAGATCCATAATTTGTATGCCTAAGATTATGATGCCAAAGTGAATTCATGTCATTTACCATTACAATCATATCCATGAATTATGCTAGTTTGTTAAATGATTTTGGCTTCCCAAGTTTGTACAACTTCTTTGTTTCATAACAATATCTTGAAGAAACAATCCTCTATTCATAGTCTATATCTTTCACAACCCATTTGTTAGGTCAAAATTCTACCCTTTTGAGTGTGAGTCATGCAATAGACATCAAATAAATTTGGATCCATATTTGGAACATGAAGCATTTATTTGGAAGTAGCATTGTCAATAAAGATGTCGCCACTACTAGAGACAAGGGTACACTACTATGCATCTAGTCCCTGCATTTGTGAGAATGACCAAATATTCACTAGTTAAATGATTTGAGTTCAAAGTTCTTTCTTATAATACTTTCTTATAATGAAGTAGTCATAAAGTTGTGAATTTAAGATATGATATATTTGACAATGGAACTATACAATTTAAGTTACTTTGGTTTTGATAGCTCACTTTCATGGTCGATAAATTCTTGTTCTAATGTTACTACTTGTATGCTCATAAAGACAGGGACTAGATGCATATAAAATTACCTTTTTTACACTTGTCTTTGCATTATTTTCTACATAACTAGTGCTATCACCTATTATGTTCTTCAAAATTTCATCTCTCATCTCTTATTTTCTCCATTTTAATTTTTTTTTTGTATAAGCTATAAATCATCATCATTAGGTTGTTAAAGGTGCAAAATTTTTATCATGGGGGTCAAAATAGTGTTATATTGAGAGAAATGAGGAATACTTAGTCTTGGAAAAGGGGAAAGGAAGAATTTTGCACATGTTTGTAGAACTATCCTATGACATCATTTAAAGTTTTAAATCTTTCCATCATAGTCATACTTCATGTCATCGCTTATGTCTCATGATTACCAAAGTTATATAACGACTCTCAAGTCGTTTCCATCCAAACTATGCCAAAGGAAAATTTATGTAGAGCGCTACAAGAACTTCCACTTGTCCCTATGTTCCATCATCACACATATTGTTGGAGGAGTTTGAAGACGTGGATCGTCCTACCTGGTAGAATGAAAGACTCAAGGCGGTTATCAAGTACCCAACCCATATCATAGCATGCAGAGGTGGCAATACTTCCACCTGTTCGTATCTGTTACCCAGGACGTCATGCAGATGGGGTTTTACAAAAACAGTTCTTTTTACCTGGCATTTTATTTGTTTCTATAAGATTCAAATTGCATTTGTTCAATTTAAAATTCCTCCTTATAGCCAACATATCACGTATCTATCTCCACATAACAAACATATCCCACTCCTACAGCAAGGAATCTAGTCTTTTGGCCGTGACAACAGAATGGGTAAAAGTGGAAACGTGAACAAAAAAGAGCCCGAAGGACCCGAGATAATGGAAGCATACGAAAACAACAGACATATCTTTGACCAGGCTGGATGGTATATGTTTTGCACCAAATTAGATGGCTATCACTATGGTGTAGCTCGTGCATTTGCTGAAGGATTTGATGGACAAAGGGTTCAGATTGCAAATCTAATTATGCAGGTTACATAGGAGTCAATAACATCATCCTATAATCTCCCTATTGATGGTGAAAAATGGTTCAAAAACAAATTAATCATAGGTGGGAATGTCAATCAATTCGTGAAACCAGAGCACAAAGATCCCAATTGGGCCAAGGGTATTCCTAGGGACTGTATAGTTGATGAATGGATGGAGGCCTTGCTGATTCTCAAATGTTATATCACATGTGAAGGGTGTTATTCCACTATTTTCCCGTTTCATTTAAAATTCCTCCATTTGTCAGGAATTAAAAGGATGAGCTTGCCATATTATTTCTTGAGGGACTTGAATAAAATGGCCATGAAGATTCAAGCAAATCCCAAGACTCCTCTGCATGGTATCTATCATCAAGGGTTAATTAAGGTACTTGTTAAAGCAGAGCTGGAGAAATGATAGAGGACATGGGATCAATTCTTGATCCGGTCAGGGTTTAAAATATAAGTTCATCCTCCTGCCCAAAAGTCGACTGATAAAGTTGATGAACCAATGCCAGGAGAATCATCAAGCATAATTCCACCTATTGTTTCAAGGAAGAATAAAAGGAGGATCAATCTCAATGCTTCAGATGAACGAGTTGAGAATACTCCAATCAGTTTGCAAACAAGTGAAGGATCTTCTCATGTGCTAGGTGGAGGTAGGAATCCTTTCCCTCATGCAAATAAAGTTTATATTAGAAAGAGTAAAAGGTTAGTAGAACCTATGATCTTGAATGAAATTGAAGAACCTGAAACATTAGAGGTACATGCAAACCCTGTACAATCTAAAGAACCCATTCCTAAGATTGTTCCTCCTAGTTATAGTTCTTCTGAAGATAATGTTGATAGATATAAAATTATGGTAAGGAAAAGGAGTACTAGGGAACAAAACAAATTCAGATTGAAATCCAAAGTCGTGTACAACCCTATAATCAAAGATAAGGTTATAGTAATTGATGAAGAGCCTACAACCCTAATGCAAAGCCATCAAAAAGCAAGAAGGTTTCTAAAATTAGAGTTGAGAAGAAGAAACTAAAGAAATAATATCTAACAACAAATAAAAAGGCTCCTACAGGAAAAGGCATATTTTCTGCAAGAAAACAAAGTAAACAGAGCAAGAAGGGCCTAAAACCTTTGATCATATCTGAAGATGGTAATCCAAGGAGAATGACAACTCGTTCTAAAACAAAGAAAACAAGAGGTAACAATTATATCTGTTAACTGAGGAAGCTAAATCCATTTTCCAGGGAGAAGTTTCAATTTGAGATCCTAAGTGTTTATGCAAAAACCTAATTTTTGACTTATGATGATGGATGCTTGATAAAAGCCTTTTTGTTTTCATGAGCTCGAGGTAGTATCTTCCTTTGAGTAATGATTGGTTGTAAGATGGGAAAGAAAAGGCATGAAGGATATTAAGATCGGGTTTTAAAAGAGCGATACAAAAAGTTCCCGCAACACTCTTCACATAAAAAACAATGGCGCTACAAGAACACTTCTAGCAGTCGATTTTACAGAAGAAAGCAAAAAATTACATTTTTGTGATGGAAATAGCAGATGATAAGGTTAAGAATTTATGGAAACTGAAGAGAGGATATAATATCCCTTTTTAATTTAATTTACAACCTCTTTTGGGTGGATGATAATACATATCAGTCAACTATTTGTGAGTTGTTAAGTGATTGGAACAGATGGATGACAAAAGAGCAGGTGGATCTCAAAAGATTAAGTGAAAGATGCAGCGTACCAGCCAGGCATAATCAAGTCAATAAAATTCTATCTCTATGCAAAATTGTTCCCTAGATTATAGGATCTAAGTTGTAACTGTTTTCTATTTTCTATGTATCAATAGATATAGGAAAAATTCGCCCTCAAGGCCTGCAGGAGTTAGTTTGAGATATCCCTAGATATGAGACTGATCATAAATGTATGGAATTGATGTAAAACTCTATATATTTGATGAAGTAGAAGAAGAAAGGGTTGAAACTCCGTTTTGGCTTGATATTGCATATCTAAAGATTGTTTTGATATATCTTGCCTATGTAAAGACTTCAACGGCTAATGAAGTTAATGGTTAGTTTTTATTCTTTCTATGTTTTCTTCTAAAACACTTTGTTGATGATATACGAGCTTATGACAAATGCTTTTGTGCTGAGAATGTTGCTTTAAAGGGTTTTTAGTAATCTTTGTCACATTGGTGTTTCTTCTCCTTAAATATTATTTGGAATGATTTCTAGATAAAGGTTTATTCTTCTACTGTATAAGGACATTAAAAACAAGATTTGTTATTGGTGGATTTATCAGTTTTGTTTTTCCCCTTCTCTCAAATCACTTCACCTAAAATCTTAAGTCTCTAGCCATTAGTTTTATTTACCTAACTTGTTGCACCTAGGTAAGTGATCTTAACAGATTAGATCATTATTCCCTTTCAAACCAAGCAAAGATTTATCCATCTTAAAACCCCTATTGAACGTTTTGAAACAAGATGTGCCAGGCTTAACTCAATAACAGTCTTGAGTTGACTTCTAGAGCTAACATCTAGCATAATTGTAAACCCTTGTGTGATGTATGACATCCATTTTCTCCATCCTTTTTTAGGTTTTTCTATTTTGTTATAGAGTTGTGATTGTAATATAATGGGTGAAATTTTATTTTAGCATTTATTGTAAGTAATCCTTTAATATGATTTCCTCAACTCCCATTTTTATGAGAAGCCCACATTTGTCACTCTTCAAAATGGTTCATACCTAATTTCAAATTTTTGAAGCATCTAATTTGTTAACTTACAAAATTTGGACCGTTCAAGGCTATCAATTTTAGCTTGTTTGTTTTATTTTGTATGTTTAAATACGTTCCCCTAGATACACAAAAGACTATACATCAACTAAAATTTGAACATGAATTGTTTTGTTACAAAACCTCAAAGATGCTAGGGTATGAACTTTAGAAACCTTTACATCCTCAATTATTCGAAAGTTGATAAAGTTATCAATTGGACCTAAAATGTTTGTTAAAATGCCTAAATATGTCAGGGTTTGAATCTTAGAAGCTTTTTCACATTGGATGATTCAAAGGTTGATAAAATGAGTGAAGTACAAAACCAATTTTCTATTTTATCTTATTTTGTAATTATTTTATTATTATTATTATTATATTGGTTTTGTACTTTATTTATTTTGTAATTATGTTTTATTATTATTATTATATTTTTTTGTTATGAAAAACACGTTTTTAATGGATGATAGGTATTTATTTGATTATTTCATCTAGGAGCTTCAAGATTAGGGCCCTGTGTTTTATTAATGACACTATCTCACTATATGTGTAATGTATTAAGTTTATATAGATAAGTTTCAATTCTACAGAGCTTAACAAGATAATTACATTGGAATTTATTGTTATTAAAGGTAGATGGGTGTTTGAATGATGCATGGACATTGCTTGGATAATCATAAGTTCTTGTTGGAGGAGGAAGTGCAAGTGGTTGTAGCAACATTTAAAGAGTTTATTCATAAGTTCCTAGAAGTATACTTAGATGATTGGACAATGTTTAGTTTGCTCAAAGACCATGTTGAAACTCTGTGCTTGATGTTGGACAAATGCTGACAATTTCAGATATCTTTAAACTTAAATAAGTGCATTTTATGCTCTCCGTTTGGTATTTTGTTGGGCCATGTAGTATGTAAACAGGGACTGTTGGTTGATCCTGCGAAGATTGCAGTAATTGTTGATTTTCCGGTGCCTACTTCAGTGCGACAGTTACGAGCAACGTTGGGTCATATAGGGTATTACAAGAAGTTCATTAGGGGATATGCACAGATCACATCTCCATTGGAAAATTGATTGAAGAAGGAAGTGAATTTTCAATGGAACGAGGAATGCCAGACAGTCTTCATATGCGCACTTATTTGCAGGACAGATGGTTGATGACTATTTTACATATATATTCTAGTTCTTGAGTACATGAGTAGCCCCACTCGAGTTTATGGTTGTGCAGAAGAAGCAACTAATAGTGAAGGCATCAAACTATCAGCTAATAACAGGAAATTTGTATAAGTTAGGCGTAGATGGTATTCTGCGACGATTTGTGTTGAAGCATGAAATACATATGATATTGTTAGAGGCACATGAAGGAGTTGTAGGAGGTCATTATGTAGGAAAAGAAAAAACTCAGAAGATTTTGCGCGTAGGACTATGGTGGCCCAACCTTCATAAATATGCTAAGGTGTTCTGTCAAACCTGTGATGTCTATGAGAGAATCAAAAATCCTTCCATGAGATATGAGATGTCGTTAGTACCGCAAGTCACATTGCAAGATTTTGATAAATGGGAAGTTGATTTTATTGGACTAATAAATCCACCAAAAAAGAGATCAGGAGAAAGATACATCATCACTGTGATTGAATATTTAACCACATGGGATAAAGTAGAACTGGTCAGAGATTGCAGTGTGGATACTGTTGCATGATTTCTTTTTGAGAATGTGTTTACAAGGTTTGTATGTCCGAGAATCCTTATGAGTGATCAAGGTGCTCATTTTTTGAATAGGACAATTGCAGCCTTGAAAAAGAATTCTAGATTCATCACCATAAGACTACACCTTATCATCCTCAGGAAAATGGAACAATAGAAGCATTCAAAAAGATACTAGAGCATGCATTGACTAAGGTATGTAATGTGAGACGAGATAACTAGGATTTGAGGATTCCAACAATGTTATGGGTGTACCAAACTACAAGTTAGAATTTGATAGGACATACACCATTCATATTAGTGTATGGCCAGGAAGCAATCATGCCTATGGAATTCATCATGCCAAGTCTGTGCATTTTTGCGTTGACAGAGCTTATTGATTTGGGTGTAGTAGAAAGAAGACTGCCAGAGCTAGTAGAACTAGAAGAAGACCGGTTTGTCACATGATTCCATAAGCAAGTTCAGAAAGAGAACAAGAAAGCATGGCATGACAGACACATTAAAAAAAAGAAGTTCTAGACATGAGACTTAATTTTTATTTTTGACAACAAGTTTTTGCAGCACCCAAGGAAGTTCCAAATGCACTGGTTGGGTCCATATGTGATAATATATGTGACAAAGTCAGTTGTTTTTTAGTTGGAGAAACTGAATGGGGAAATTGTGGAAGGACTAGTAAACAATAGTCGACTGAAACTATATAGGGACAATTGTGCTTTCGTGCACTAGTCAGAGAATGCAATATGTGTATCACAGGATCTGTATTATAGTCTATCATAGAAAAATGAAAAGAAAATAAGAAAATAAGAAAATCAATAAAATAGTTTGAGGAAAGAGACCGAAGGTTGAATTTATGCATAAGGTATTGTTCAAATAGTTAAAATAGTAAGGAGAAAAACCAGAAAATGTCGCAGAGATGTAGAAAGAAGAAGGAACTGTGCGTAGGAAGAAGGATTGAATTGCAACAAAGATCTGTGCACAGGGCGGGAAAAGCATTAAAGAACATACATGACAAGACAAGTATTAAAGAGCAAACATGATGATGAGGTAGTGGAGATGCATAGTCATAAAGGAAAACCGACAAGAGTATTTTGACAGCCTGGAAAATCTACTGTATGAACCACTGGAGGATACAAAGTTAATGAAGAGTTAGGGAAAGAATTGAATTGAATGCAATTGGATTAGACCGCAAAATTAGGCGTGAAGAAGAATGGAAGCAACTGACGATAGGCTATAAAAGAAAATGAGGGGTAGACATGAAAAAGTTATTTTTGTTCGAGCATTTAGAGAGACAGAATGAGTCAAGTAAGTTTAACAAAGTCAAGCAAGTAAGTTGCAGACTTGAGTTAGTTGTAGAGAGAAATGGTGCCACCAAAGACAGGAGAAGCCCCATCACAACAAAAGAAACAATGCACAAGGCAGACATAGATACCTATATTCAAGGAAACCCCGATAATGTCAACGTCAGGGCCAAGCTTGATTAAATTTTTGAAGGATTATGTGCCACCCAGGAAGCTGACAACAGAGTAGGTTAAGCTACCAAAGGAGACGAAGTATGAACTTGTTGAACCAGAGATCCCACTGGGGGTAATCATTGAAGAGATATGTTGGGCATGATTGGAAACATGAAGTATGCAGACCATGACTTAAAAGACATAAATAATTTTCTAGAGTTAGAAATAGAAAAGTACATGCACACAAAGCTCAATTCGGATTCAAAAGTTATTATAGTAGAGCCATAGGAGTGGGAAGTAGGGCTGGAGAAAAAAATAATACCTAATCTGTTAGAGATATCACATTTTGGCAGGAATGCAAAGATAAAAATTTGCATCAAGATGTTATTAATTTGTGTCCATGGGGGGTTCTTGTGGTTAGATAGAGAAGTTTCCATAGATACACAGTTGATTACGAGGATCATCAGACTACCATCAACAGGGGAAGAACCACTGCCATTATTCACGGACAAATCTAAGGATAAATCCTTGTCAAAGAAGATGAAATATAAGTATGACACACATAGAGGAGCACGCAGTTTGAACATTGCAAGTATTAATGTGATACTATCAGGTTCACGATGCATGTGTTGGTATGTATCTTGTTGAGGAAATGTCACAAATATCAAGTACTAGCAGGTGTAATAGCAACAATTGAGAAATGCATCGCAGGAGTACAAATGAACTGGGAGACATTCATGGTAAACTAGTTCTTGATGGATTGCAGGGAGGCACAAGATAAAGGAACATCATTTCATTATGCGTGGATATTAACATTGATTGCATTAGTGGCTTGGAGGGAGCCGAAAGACACTCAATTTTTGGGAGTTGTGAAGAAACTATGTTTGGTAGCAAGATATGTGAACTTGTGGCATACTACACACAAGGAAAGACAATTGGATAATAAATCACATTATATTTTTACAAAGAGGTAATTCAACAGAGCATTCAGGGTACACTGTGCATACTACCATGGGTATTGGAAGCATACAAGGAGATTGTGTGTTTTAAAGAAGGAAGACACCATATGTATATCCAAGACAAGAGGGACCCAGATCAATAGTGGATGACAACCAGATACATGTTGACAGGAGATGATGTTGGACATATTATATAAGACTAGGAGGATGAATGGAAAACCCCAATACCAAAAACAGAGTAGCCATAAACAAAATTGTTAGATAATTATCCAAAAGAACAAGAAGAAGAATAGGAAGGACAAGGCAATGACGTAGGAGACACACGAAAAATAGTATCCACACCCTAGAGAGAATAGAAAAGAATAAGATAAGGGGAAATCAATACACCAACACAAGAAGAGGAAAGCATTCAAGGAAGTGCCCCCCCAGGCCCTGACAAAAGATGACTTGGAGAAAATAGGTGATCAAGTAAAGAAAGTGATAGAACAAATGTTTCAGCACGCGACATAGAAACAAAAGGAGATACACATGTATGTTAAGGAGCAGATAACTTCATTGCCTCAAATTTTGGAAGCAACAAAGATAGCACTAGAGAAGAGGACAGAGGAATAACAAATGGAGAGTACAATAAAGATGACAGGAGAAAGATTGGCAACCTCTCACCCATCAGAAGTATCAACAGAGCATCGAATGATAAATATATCACCAGGGGCTATAGATTTCCCCTCGATATAGATGCATGAACAAGAAAAAGAATTAAGTCATATTGACTTAGTCTTGTCGCAGTTTCTGATGAATGATTAAAGGGTTTTCATATAAGTGTTACACAATAGATACATTTGCACGCAGAGTCTATGATGATGGAATTGACCAAAGTGACAAATGATAAGGAAACATTGCATATAGAATATAACAAAGTTATGATGGAGTGGGATGACGTTGAACATAGAGTAAGAAGGTTGAAAAATGCAGTGCAGGAAGTGTACAAAAAATTTCCAGAGATACCAATGGAAGTTGATACTCCATTGGAAGAACAAGTGTCGAAGATTAGTGAAGTTATTCAGGGCTTCCACACAAAGATAGTAGACTTAGAAGTGCGCACTGCGCCAAGCACTCCACATGAGGAAAGGGACCAAAGAGAGAAGATGACGACAACAATAGTGGAAAGTATAAAGAGATTGGAGGAGGAGTGTGCTAAGTTGTATGAAGAAAGCACACAAGTATGGATTCAACTAATAGAGGATGCATAGTTTCAAGGAATAGGGCATACGTTGCAGGATACGATGGAGGAGGTACAAAAGTTTAAATAGACGATGAACACTCTGCCATCGAAAAAAATGATGGCTGCAATCGCGGATAATAGGAATCTATACTTAGACATAAACCAAATAAGAGAAGAAAAATAGGTCCGCACACAAAATATTGAGACGCTGTAGGAGGAAGCGTTCTAGGTTTCAGAGGAAATTGTAGTTTCACAATCCATAGTAAAGTAGGTAGTGCAAGAGAATGTAGAGAAGTTGAAGACCCACATTACTGAAAAGACAATAGAGGGAATTTTGCAGCAGGAAACACAAGTAAAGAAAAAGGTCATGACTGCAAGAGAAATGTTTTGGAATTTCATTACGACATGGAAGAAGGCCTGAACTGGGTCGAAACAAGCCATAGGTGAGTGTTGGGGGCCTATTGGAGTAGTACATTTTGGGACTAGTTTTGGGAATCACGTAGGAGAAAAACATGCGACAAGTCGGCTAAGGAGCAACGTGTTAGCGCACTTTCAGGAGCAACGTGCGTTAAAGGAGGAAGTTAGTTAGAAGTAGTTATACACTTTGGTCCATTTTATAATGGGCTAAGCCCTACTGTAAAAGCATAAATATGTAAATGATTTTTGGGGTAGTGGTAGTAGTGGTTTTGAGTTTTGGTGAGCTATGCATGAGTCAATATATGGAAGAGTATGAGCGGAGAGCTAAGTGTGCACTGTATGCGCGAACGACTAGGGAATTTTAGGGCATAACTGAGTTATCATGTATGAGCACAATGCACACCTTTTGTAAGAGTTGATTATGAATGATAATATAAGAAGCCAATCGTTATGGACGTATCCCAGTTTTGGGTGAACAATGTTAAATATGGTGTCTTTGTGTATGTTGTAATGTGTTTTTTATTTTTCTGGTTATTTCATGCACTTAATGAATGAATGGTTAATATGGTATAATGAATGAATTTTATGTTGAATGGTTAGAATGAATGTCTCACATTCCTCTATGACTACGAAAACGTGTTTCCTGTAGTCCCCATAGATACCTCAGGTGAGACTTCACTTGCTTGCAGGTGATTTCAAAAGGGCCAGTATCTTTAGGGTTTTGTTGGTGAATTAATGTTCAACACTAGGTCTTCCCACTGTGCACCAACAATGTGGAAGTAACTTTTGGAAAAATTCCTACAATATTTGGGGAGAATTCCTACCAAAAAGAGGTTTATTTTGTCCACTTATTAACTTACTCCCTTAGTTATAACATCACATAAATCTTGAGGGTACTTAGTTTCATTTCACCTCAATTTTATTTATCCTTATTGAAGGTGTTATAAAAAACACATTACTTAAAAATACATTCTCCCTACTTTTATTTCTAACAGTTAGTCTCATAAACGCCTTTGCATATGTCAAATTGCATTATCGAAGATTAACAAGCTTATCACCCCCAAAGTTTGAATATATAATCTATTCATATAAGAACTACTAATGAATATACACTTACCATAATTTTACATGTATTTTCTATTAATATATCATTTACTAAAAAAATGAATGATATAAGGAAAAGGGGAACACCAAGTACCAATAAGTCATACATCCAAAACTCAAAGGAGGAACATACAAAAGTAGTCGAGAAGAAAAATGGCACTTTTTGTCTCTATATCCAATGATGATTAGAAATTGACATCAAAACTTACTTTAGCCATGTGTCGCTTCTACACTCTCTTATGTTCATAGTTTGTTAGAATTTACTCATGTATTCCAAGTTATGTAAGAATCTTGGGAATTTTTTTTCAAAGTTGGTAAAATACCCATCCTTTTAGAGCTAGGTATATCTCCAATGTTTGTATTCGACCTCACCCTTTTTGTATTACAATGTTGATCATCTTAACCATTGTTTCTCTAATACAATTTTAATCATTATTGTAAAAAAAAAATTGAATGGTCTAAAAAACCTATCAATATAAGAAAAATTATATTTAAGTTTAAATCTCAATAATCTAAACAAGTTTAAATCTCAATGATGTATATACTTTGTTAACTGTCTAGAAATTTCAAACATTAATAATTAAAAAAAATAGCAATATGTTCTTTTGCACCTACTTTTTATAAGAAAAACAATTTAAACACAAGTTATCCTTACAATAATTTAGTGTAATGTCCCTATTTTCATTAGATTTATTGGTACTTGATATTATTATTAATATTATTATTTGAGGGCAGGGGTGGCAAGTTCAAGGGTAATCATGCTTGATGTCAAGGGGAAAATTAAAATAGCTTCGAATGGGGCCTAGGATTAATGACAAACAATTAAGTAGAAGCCCTAGGATTGTTCCAAGGACTAAGGATCATCAATACGAGGAAAATACAACACCTGAAAGTCATAGGGTATTCTTCTTTCATCATTCAACATATGATTAATGGAACAACCATGACAAATGAAAACTTAGATTGATTGATTGCACAAATTAGAGAGGAGGACAAACGATTGGTATCAATTGAGTACTTCTAGGTGTTCAAAGCACAAAATGTACAAGAAGATAATAGGGATAATTAATCTACAAGGTTGGATGAAGGGAAACATCGATAAAAGGGTGGGATCTCAATCTACTTAAACCCTTAGATTACATTAAACAAACCATGAGTAATGAGAAATCATGAGAAGGTATCAAGGGAAACACACAGAGCTAAGTGGAAGAAAACATTTATAAGCATACACATGAAATTGTAGTCCACAATGACAAAGGAAACTTGCACATATACAATGTGAGGGAGGTGATGTTTCATACACACCCCGGAGAAAATATGGCAGAAGCGGGTGGGATTTTGTATTTAAATAGGGGGGATCATAGAGATAAATCATCTATCTTGGTGGGGAGTTATAGAGGTGGGCATCCTAGATTCTTTTCTCACTATGGTGTAATGGACATGAGTGTAGTTGACATGAGGAAATATCTAAGAAGGCACAAGGGATATATAGAAAAAAAATAGGATTTACTACACTAAGCTATTGGAACTCTTAAATCAACAGAGGCTGAAAATTAAATAAGTAGAGGAAGAATGCACCAAATTAAGAAAATT
>ML792166.1:188397-214934 GCA_009831015.1 Picea engelmannii | reverse complement strand
TATATATATATATATATATATATATATATATATATATATATATATATATATAGGCATGCATAAGAATGAAACTGTAGTCCACGTAGACAAAGGAAGAATAAAGGGCATATATATAGGACTGACAAAGGAAGAATAAGTCCTTACAAACAATTATCCCTTAAACAACATGGGAAGAGTAAATTGGCTCCAAAATTTTATGGACCATATCAAATAAATAGAAAAATCAGTCATGTAGCCTACCAGTTGGATTTACCAGATACAAGTCGTATCCACAATGTATTTCATGTATCATTCCTAAAGAGAGTCTTGGGACAACAACAAAAAGCACAAACTATACTTCTTATGTTGGATGAGGAAGGAATAATCAATTTAGAGCCCGAAGCCATTATCGCCACCCAAGAAAAGAGACTACGTTCTCGAGTAATCAAGGAATATCTGATTAAATGGAAAAATCTACCGGAAGAAGATACTGCATGGGAGTGAGAGCATTTTCTCTAGTTACATCCTTCCTTATCATTTCTTTGAGGACAAAGCAAAATTTAATGGAATGTCAATGTCACAATAAATAAATAATATAATATAAAGACATTAAAATAATAAATAAAAGTAAAATTAAACATTAATGTAATAAAAGGTCATGAATAAAAGTCATGACTCTTCATAAAACCATAAAGGGCATATATATAGGCAGACCCTATCTTTGTAATATCGTCGTTATTTTACAATCAATTATTAATATATATATCTTATTATGGAATCAAAGTGAAGTTGTGCATTATGAAACCCTTGTGTCCTTCACACTAGATGTTTGAATGACTCAACCTTATTGATTGATGTACTTTGACAAGATTGATGTTTAAAATTGTTTTGGTTTATATGGTGTTTTATTTATGCTTGATGTGATGAATATGTATGAATCATGAACATGTTAATATATACTTGATGTTGTTCGATGTTATGATTGGGTGGATGGAATTATAATCTAATTTGAGGATGGATATATATGAGTTATACTATTGAATTGATGTATTATCACAAAGTTATTGATGATTTCTTTAGTGTGACAAAAAGAATCAAATTTATATGGACTTTGGAGTGAGTCAAGATATATCGACCCAAGTTGGGGTTAAGAGACTATGTATTGATTTGAATATGATGTTGTAAAAATGTTAATCTGATTTATAATTACTTTAAACAATGTTATTTGATATGTGTCTTTGGATGTGTGCAGATGGATATTTCCAATTAAGATTACAAATGGGTGAGGACTATATGAAGGGGGTGTGACATGTGTACTATTGGGAGAGGAGGAGTAGTGTATCCATTCCTACCCACTATAAACTCTCTCAATGTAGCAGGTTGGAGATTGTGCTCACCCATGAGGTTATACATTGTCATGAGTGCAGGTTGCGAGCGATCGCTCATAAGGTATAACTAAGGGGTACACAATATGGATAAGTAGTCCTTATTCCTCAATGACCATGAGACTATCACCATGAGTAAAGAATATGGAGTTAGCATAGGTCTCACCCCTCTTACATTTATTTTTACCCCACCATAAAAATGTGTGTACTTGGAGGAGTGGAGTGATCATAGCCTCACCCTCAATACTAATTATATTGGCATTGACACCGATGTTGATTGAGATTCACTATTTTGAGAGAAGTATTATTTATGTGCATAGCATTTAAAATGATATGTCAAATAAGTGCACTCATGAAAGTATTATTCATATACAGATACTTGCATTCATTTAATTGAAGGGGACATCCATGAGTAAAATACAATTGATTTCATTGTATTTGAAATGTAAGTTAGGCATCAGAGACATGCAGTATAAGAAATTATTTATCTCCTATTTTAGAGATTTTATTTATTTAAAAGTGAATTATCACGTGCAGAGAGAAAAAGAGTTAGAAAATATAAGAGGTAACACAAATGAGAAAAAATATTAAACGTAGTTGGGAGTTGGGTGAATAATGTGTATTTAAATTAATTAGAAATTAGAATTATGCATGAAAGAGACTCGTGGGTTGACGAATAATATAAATATTAGTTAATTTATAATTAGGAATTTTGCATGAGAAGGAATGTGAAATTTTCCACAGGTAATATAATAAGAGAGGGAGGGTGGCCATGGGGGTCACCTTCTGGTCCCTAGTGTTAGATGGTTGTTATAATCATGAAAACTTTCAAAGTAAAATGGTGGAGAGTTTAGACTTGATTGTTCTAAATAATGATTAGGTTTAGTTTTGGAGTGGGGAATCCATAGCTATTTCATACCTTCTCAATATATTATTGAAGTGGGTAGGCCCTTTCACTATTGTTATCTTGTACATATCTTCATACAACCCTTACAACTTAGGGGTTCTAGGGGAATAAAAGTACCATATGGATATGGTAGGGAGGGGAATTTGTAAGCACAAATTCATTGACATCGGAGATGGTGGGTCATGCTTCGAAAATTTTGGAGCTAAGAAACTTCTACAACCTACAATCAATAGGTAATCACTTTCAAAAAAATTATAAACTATCCCCTTTTTAGTTTTCAGTTTATTTAGAAAAATTCTAGTCGGTTTTCAATTCAAGAATGGAATATTTATACTCTATGCATGTAGAGTTTGAAGGTAGTATTAGGGGTCTTAATTATACTTTTTAGTGTTATATCAATCCTTGGTAGAAATACCAAGTCTTGAAGGCGCATGAAATATTTTTTGTACACAAAATCTCACACACGGGGATCCTCACAATTTACAAAAAGTACAGTAGTGACCTCATAGAGGTGCTCACACTTTACAATAAGAAATTGATCACACCTTTCCTTAAGGCGACCTTGAAGTGCATCCTATAGTAGTGTTTTTTGGCATAAAACTCCATAAAATCGTCTTTTTCATGGAACTTTTTTCTGGGTTTTTGGCCAAGGGGTTTTACTTCTATGATTCACACAAAAACTCCATAAATCTGCTTTTTTCATGAATTTTCATGAAACTTTTTTGGGTTTTTGAGAGGGGTTTTACTTCTATGATTCACCTTTTAACAATTTTGTAAGTATGTTTAAACCTTACTAAACATGTTAAATTAGTTAATTAATGGGAAAATTGTATTTTATTTATGATCATATGTCAAATCCATATCAAGCATTGAAGGAATTACACATCTCCCTCATACTCATATTTAGAAAGCACCTGTGGACGTAATAGGATTTTTTTATTTTTTTAAACCAAAACAAAAGAGAGTTTTTGTATATTATAAAAAGGGGATGTTCTTGGGTTGCTTTTTAGAAATACATCAAAATTGGTCCCAAAAAGAGGTGCATATATAGTTCTATTTTATATACATGACATACTATTAGAAGATTCTAAAATTATGCTAGAATTCCATGTAATTGTGCTAGTAGTTATCCTGACACACTGGTCCAAAATACATACATACTTAAAAAACATTCATATATTTAATAGTGGACACTGCCCTTTTCTTCTTCTTTCCTGACCAAGTAGGGAGGTTTTGGTTCCTCAATATCCATTGGATCTCGAATTTGAATGGCAGTTCCTTCCTCCTTCACATCGTGCTATCCTTCTCCCAGGTCATTGGATGCCAAAGACAAGGAATTTAAATACATTGTTGCAATCAAAGAGCACATTCATCCACATTCTTCTCCCAACGTATCAACCTGTTTCCTTTGTTATTGGATGAGGGATGTGACATTTATAGTGAGGGAGTTGAGTGCTTGTTCCATCTGTTAACACCTACTATGTTCTACCTAGTTTTATCCCTCATTCATTTATAATTGGTATTTAAAATTTTGTATAAGTTATTAAAATCTTTAGCATTTGTTAAAGGTTTGATAGCTTACCTTAAGGGGTTTTAAAAGAATGCTAGCTTGAATGAATGAGATGGACTTAATGTTGTGAGAGGGGGACATAGGGAATTAGACACATGTTCAAATGATTACTTGATGACATCAAATGGTTTCAAGTCTTTTCATTTGATCCATTAGTCATGTCATACTTATGCATCATGATTATTTAACTTCATGATTTGTAGAGTCAAAGTTTAATCCACTCAAGAGTGAAAAATGCAAATCGGTATGGGCGCTACATGAACTTCTAGATGTCCATATTCATGATCATTTTTAGCACTTTGGTGAGTCATGGAAGATGTGGATCGTACTACAAAGCTCATGAGTAAGAAAAATCTATTAGCAAAGTACTCGTCGTCAGCCATAGCATGCGAAGTGGGATGTTTCATCATTTGTACCTGTCAGTTGTCCAGAAATTTACATGGATCAATTGTCTTATTCAATGTGTTTTCAAAACTGGTGCCTTGTTCGTTATATACAACAACGAATTTATTTGAATTGGCCCCTGCAGAGCTAGAAAATCTCCTTGAATCTCATTGCATAACAGACAGATCCATGTTTTATATCCAAGAGTCTAGTCTTCTGGTCCCAACTACACTTATGGGAAAGGGTAGACACGTGAACAAGAAAGAACTCGAAGGGCCCAAAGTCATGGAGTCTTACGAAGAAACCCAAATCATTTTTTATCAGGAAGGGTGGTATCTCTTCTGCACTAAATTAGATGGTCATCAATATGCTACAACTAGGGCGTTTGCAGAGAGTTTTATTGGACAATGGGCCCAAGTTGGAAACTTGGCCATGCAATTTACTGAAGAATCCATAGCTGCAGCGTGCAACCTCCCCACTGATGGTGAAAGATGGTTTAAGAATAAATTGATCACAGGTGGAGATGTTAATCAGTTTTTAAAACCTGAACACAAAGACCCTAATTGGGCCAAGGTAATCCCCAGGGATTGGATTGTTGATGAGTGGATGGAAGCATTGCTCATGCTTAAGAGGTTCATCACTTGTGAGGGGCATTATTCTATTGTGTTCTTATTCCACCTGTGATTTCTGCTTCATCTAGCAGGGATTGGATTGTTGATGAGTGGATGGAAGCATTGCTCATGCTTAAGAGGTTCATCACTTGTGAGGGGCGTTAATCTATTGTGTTCTTATTCCACCTGTGATTTCTGCTTCATCTAGCATGGATTAAGAGGATGAATTTACCTTACTATTTCTTATGGGATCTCAACAAGATGGTTATGAGAGTTCAAGCGAACCCCAAGACTCCTCCTCACGAAAATTTTCAACAAGGGTTGATTAAGGTGCTTGTTAAGGCCGAATTAGGGAAGTTGCAGAAGACTTTGGATTGGTTCTTGATCCAGTCAGGGTATGAGAAGGAAAAACACGCCTCTGCTTCTCAATCACATGGAAATATTGTTAATCCTGATCAAGAAACTCCAGATAATGTGGGTCAATCCACTCCTACAAATAAGGGTGCGCAGGAAGGGGGAGAGAAAGAGAGATAGAGAGAGAGGATCTGCTGGCCAAGAGCGCAGATCATAACTGTAAGCTTTATCTTAATATATCATAAGCACATTTATGTGGATGTAGCCCTAGAGAGAGGGTGAACCACGTACATCTGTTGTTGTGTGTGTGATTGATGCTTTGAGCTCTGATGTTGTTATATTGTTATTTGCATTATTGTATTAGATCAGATCTATCGCTGTGAAGGATAGATCTAGCTAGTTGAATGATAGATGCATGTTATGATTGTTGTTGTAATAAGAACCACTTGATATTCCCCTGGTTGTAGACATCTCTATCCTGCAACCCCCTTATAGCTACTTCGGGTGAGACTGCATCTGCTTCGTAGGTGCTGCCGAAAGGGCCAGTAGCTAGGGCTTGTTGGTGCACTCTTGGAGCTGAAGCCTGGGTTTGCCCCTATGCCAACAAGACTCATAAGGGCCATTACTTTGAATGAATGAGTGTGGAGAGCCCAAGGCGAGGGAAGGACAGAGGTAGGGATCAAACTCTACTAGCAGAACGCCATCAAACCACGACGAAAGTTGTTATGATGTTGCATGGTAAGTGATATTAAAGAGAGCCTAAGTAAACATTTAGTAAAATGTGTGGATAACAAGTAACAACACTCCTTACGAAACGGTCCCACCATAAGACCTCATCCCTATAACCCAACACCGATGATATTTTGCAATACATTAATACCCATGCGAAACTAAAGATTGATTACATAGATTTTGAAAATGTAAAAATATGCACCTTCAAAATTATAATGAACATCCCAACGATGGCTAACAATGAAGTTAAATCTACCAAATTATGTTGTATTCACATGGTGTAAAGTTCGTTGTCGTGGTCACCTCTAAAAGTTTTGACCATCTAAAGACAATGATTTCCTCACTAACTTTTTAAGTTATTTTGACTCCTGCATTGCGACTACATTGTCTTTATTATGGAGTTGTTTGGATTCTATTTTTATCCCTACTTTTTATTACTTATTAAAATTTATTACGGTTTTTTTTTTCTTCTTTTCATTATTTCTTAAAATTTCTTATGGTTTTTAATTTTATATTACTTCTTAAAATTTATTATTGTTTTTTCTTTTTCTTTTTATTAGTTATTATCTTTAAGTATGAAATCAACAAAATTTTCCAAAATCATTTTTTAAGTTTTTTTTTTTAAGCTAAAAAGAAGAAACTTCTATTATATCACAATATAGTACAAAATGCCTGAACATGGGATTTGCTGAAAAGGGGAAACTAGACCCCTAAACCATGTTCAAGACTATCAAAACCATCATGAAATCAAGGTTTTATCATGTGTTCCCCATACATGCCCAAAACTAGAGCCGAAGTCTAAAATGGCTAGGAGTCGTGATTAACCTAAACAAGAAACAAAACAAGACTAGTAACAAAACAAGCAATCTTCGCACCAAATTAAACTCCCGAACATAATATAAGATGATGTTATCTTTATGAATAAATAGAAAGATAAAATAAATATATATTTTTGAGCATTTCAACATTTTGTAAATATAAATAAAAACAAAATATTGCTAAAAGTAAATTTCATATAGATATAATCTATATATCTAAATTATATATAAATATATATATTGAAGGGAAGAAATACTATCCAGAGAATCATAATGAATGTTTATGATGTTGTTGGTTGAAAATCAATTAAAGTGCTATATTTATATTCTAATAATAGGAATACGGATATTTTGTGAGTGTTTAAAAATAATTGGTCATTCTAATAGGTTAGAATTTGAAAGTAATGTACCCATAGACAACAAAAGCAAGCAAATTAGTGATGAGATTGGAACCTGTGTTAAATATAAACAACAAAATGAATGCAAAGTTATCTTATATGAACGAACTTCAAGACATATCTCAACAAATAAAATTCTAATTTAGCAACATTTTTAAAGAAATTGCAAATATTACAAGGAAATGCAAAATAGTCTAGCCATCCAACCAACTACTGAAATCTAATCATGAAAATACTTTAACTAAATATTTTCAAATTAATATAAAATAGTTTTAGTGTATACTTATTTTTTACTCAATCTTAATATAAAGAATAATGTATATTAACTTAATATTTAATTTAAGTTTTATAATATTAATAAACTATATGTAATTTTTTTGATTTATTGAATATATATTTTCAATAATAAAATGATTTTATGTGAAGAATTGCAACATTTTAATGTACAAAATTTACTCTGTGCACAGAGTCCATTTGGACTCTGTCCATTCAAAAAGAGTTCATATGGCACTCTGTGCGAATGGCACCGAGTCCATATGGACTTTGTGTTTTACACAGAGTGGCATATGGACTTTGTCCATTCACCAGAGTGCCATATGGCACTCTACGTGAATGGACACAGTTCATATGAACTCTACACGGAATCCATATGGACTTTGTCCATTTCCACAAATTTCTATGTGGACTATGTCCATTCGGAAGAGTGCCATATGGCACTCTGCGCAAATGGACAGAGACCATATGGACTTTGTCCATTCACCGGAGTGCCATATGGCACTCTAGTGAACGAAAATAGTCCACATGGACTATGTGCAGAGTCCATATGGAACTCTCCGCATATGGACATAGTCCATATGGACTCTGCGTAGAGTCCATATGGACTCTTTCCATTCGCGCATAGTGCCATATGGAACTTTGGTGACCAGAACTAGAACTTTACAAAAACTTAACAAAAACAAAAAACTTAACAAAACTTAACAAAACGTAACAAAACCATAACTTAACCTATGTCTGAATGGACGCCTATGCCCTATGCCAAAGCCTGTCTCTCCAACAACGTGAACGTTCACCACCCACCAATGTTCATCAACCGCCAACGTTCACCACCAACCGCCAACATTCACCAATGTCTGTAAAGTAACAGTGAGCGAAAGGTCGATAATATATAAATTACTTTTTCGGCCGAAAAATTGTTTCGACCAAACTCTATGCTACCAGAGGAAAAAAATCGCTTGTTGTTTTTATTGCACAAAATCTGAGGATGTCATTCGTGCATCGTTCGACTTGACGTGCAATGTTTCAGTCGAAAACTCTTTTGGCCAAAAAAATTATTCTATCAATTTTTTCGCCCCCATTCTCATGAAAGTGTTACCCACCTTCATGAGATTACCCATGTTCTCTAATAAATTTACAAATTTAGCCTTTTTTGGAAGTGGTTATGACTTCAAACTCCCCTCATTCCTTCATTGTCTATCGAGACCCACTTGCAATCGGCCATGTGTCCCTTCACATAGGATACATTCTTTAATGGTCCACATCATAAACATGTCTCTTTGTTATACACTATGATCATTTTAGCTTCTGAAGTCTAATCAATCACCAACCAATATTCTTGGAGATTGAGCCAAGGGAGAAAAAAATGGTGTTTTTAATATAGTACCTCAGTGCCTTGATCGGGTAGATTTTTTTTTTTTGGAGAGAATTGATTCATCCCGCTGTGTCATTGTCTTTCCGAAAGAATATGAATCTCCCTTTCTAATACAATTGTACTCGTTTCAAGGCCACTATATCATTTCTACTTGAGAGGTTTATACTTCAAGTCTTTTTCATCTTCAACACCCATGCATTTATTAGAAAGAAATTGTGGCATTGGTTGAGCTTCTACAACCCCTATTCCACGGTGCATGCAATGAGCTCTCTCATTATTATTGTTATTGATACAGTATTTTTCTACATAACATGTCTTTCCTTCATTGGCATTGGAACTGTGTATGATTTGGTTTCCTAAGTGAAATAATGAACTATAAGAGCACTCTAAATTGCTATATAGGAGAATAATATTTTGACATCATAACAAATTTTTCATCTCCCTCCACTTGGATGCCACTCCCTTCCCACCAATACTTACCGTACGCTTTTTAATGTTGATTGCCTTCAAGAAACTTCACTATAGTTAATTCAGATTGGTGAAAGACAGAATGTGCCCATTAAATGCATTAGTTTTAATCATCAACACATTGATCTCTATATTTTTGTTTTAGGTTTTCAATCCATTCAACCAATTGTTTATTTGTTTAAAGCTTAAACATAACTTTGCTCTTATTAATAATGCATTTTTTCATTGTAGCTTCATATTAAGTAACCACATTTTCTTCATAAACGACTTCATTATGTATATGGTTGTCATTTGCAATTGTCTTCAAAATGAAAAAAATACTAATAGGCTACATGAATAGGCTACTTACTGAACATACATGCTATCAAACTTCAACACAACAATACTAATTATTTCAACATGTTAATATTTTATCATTTTGAGAACCAGAGCACGAAGAATGTGGTAGACATTAAGCCAAGCCCTATCTTTACATTTGTAATGCTAAGATATAAGTGTGTGAAAGAGTGAATTATTTAAGTTAAAAATACAAGAGTTATGTAAATAACAAACTGGAAACCCACAAGATGATGCTATTAATGAAGATGGAAATTATCCCTACATTTGGTAGAGAAACCAGTGGCCTTTAACCATATTCATTAGTCACCTCTATGCAAATGTGTCACCATTAACCAACTCTCCAACCATGATTAGTTGTTGCAATTCTTTACCCATTAAACCCAATAAAATGTGGCAAATACCCTAAGACGACTTTCATATTCTCTCTAATCAATTTTCTCCCTTATGACATCTTTTCATTTGATCTATCTCCCATTTCCTATACATATAAAAATTTAATTTTGTTGCTATTTAGATCATACACAGTGAGTTTTGAAAGTAACCAAAATCATACCCAGGTCCAAGACCTAAATCGAAAAGGGAAAGAACAAAAACCGGTTGCACCAGCAGGGAATTGAACCCGGGTCTGTACCGTGGCAAGGTACTATTCTACAACTAGACCATTGGTGCAAGCATGCTGAATGACATACATTTCTATTTTGGCAGGCCAGATTAGAATTTTCCAAACGCTTTACCGCTAGGTCACTCTTTCTTTCATCGCTGACTGGTTACCTTCATATATATATATACTTCCCATCACCATAAATAACGATGCCAAAAATAATTCTAATAATATAAAAATATAAATTTCAAATCTTTCATATTCTTAAGAACATTGAAACCCTAATCCTAGCATATTGTGATTAGGGTGTTTATTTTATTATAAATAAGTGTTTTTCTTTTATTATTGCTTTGATAATCTTAGTGTTATAGTTCAAAAGTCCTCTAACTTCCAAGGTGCATGCTTGTAATTGGGAAAGGATCCCACTCATATGAATTTCTATACATGTGGTTATTATACTTTCTAGCATATAACATATTTCGTTGACCTAAAAAAGTTGCCATATTAAGTTGTTTTTTTTGCCTAGAAATGACCTTAATTTATTAATTAGATTATTGTATGGGACAATTTTAGTGGGTTTAATGGTTAAGAACATGTGCTTCTTCCTTGTAGGTAACAGGTTCAAATCCAGAGGGGTTTAGGGTATGTACAATTTCATAATCTTTGTCACATTGGTGTTTATTCTCCTTAAATATTATTTGGAATGATTTCTAGATAAAGGTTTATTCTTCTACTGTATAAGGACATTAAAAACAAGATTTGTTATTGGTGGATTTATCAGTTTTGTTTTTCCCCTTCTCTCAAATCACTTCACCTAAAATCTTATGTCTCTAGCCATTAGTTTTATTTACCTGGCTTGTTGCACCTAGGTAAGTGATCTTAACAGATCAGATCATTATTCCCTTTCAAACCAAGCAAAGATTTATCCATCTTAAAACCCCTATTGAACATTTTGAAACAAGATGTGCCAGGCTTAACTCAATAACAGTCTTGAGTTGACTTCTAGCGCTAACATCTAGCATAATTGTAAACCCTTGTGTGAAGTATGACATCCATTTTCTCCACCCTTTTTTAGGTTTTTTTATTTTGTTATAGGGTTGTGATTATAATATAATGGGTGGATTTTTATTTTAGCATTTATTGTTGAAAACAAATTTAATCTAAAATCGATGAATTTTATTTTAACATTTATTGTTGATAACAAATTAATTCTAAAATGCAATATTTTATATTACAATTTTTTTTTTACTTATATTTAAATATAAAACAAAATTGAGTTTTACATTCTTCTTATAATTTAACGCCGAAAATTGTTGCCATAATTTAGCAATGAAATCATTATGATATTACAATATTTTGTGGATTTTTCTCTAAGATATCTTATAGGCCATAAGACTTTGTTGCCATAATTTAGCAATGAAATGAGTATTGTCTTACAATATTTTGTGGATTTTTCTATATCTTATAGGTCATAAGACTATCTTCAATATAAATCCTTAAAAACACAATTGACATAAAGTAAAATTGCAATTTGGTCAATTCTCTTTCACATCAATTGAATTATCACTAGTTAAAGCATATGCATTGTTAATAGTTTTTGATAGTGCATGAATCTAATTACTGTCTTGAAATTTTACCAAGTTCAACAATTTTTGTGCCAACGTGACTCTCGGCTTTAATTACCCAGTGCTTGCTTTAATATTGTTTTGAGCATGTGTAGCTTTAAATTGAACTAGGGAATATGGAGTTAAAGTTCAATTGTAAGTAATCCTTTAATATGATTTCCTCAACTCCCATTTTTATGAAAAGCACACATTTGTCACTCTTCAAAATTTGTCACCTAATTTCAAAATTTTGAAGCATCTAATTTGTTAACTTACAAAATTTGGATCGTTCAAGGCTATCAATTTTAGCTTGTTTGTTTTATTTTGTATGTTTAAATACGTTCCCTTAGATACACAAAATACTATATTTGTGAAGTTGTGAATTTAAGATATGATATATTTGACAATGGAACTATACAATTTAAGCTACTTTGGTTTTGATAGCTCACTTTCATGGTCGATAAATTCTTGTTCTAATGTTACTACTTGTATGCTCATAAAGACAGGGACTAGATGCATATAAAATTACCTTTTTTACACTTGTCTTTGCATTATTTTCTATATAAAATTTCATCTCTCATCTCTTATTTTCTCCATTTTAATTTTTTTTTTGTATAAGCTATAAATCATCATCATTAGGTTGTTAAAGGTGCAAAATTTTTATCATGGGGTCAAAATAGTGTTATATTGAGAGAAATGAGGAATACTTAGTCTTGGAAAAGGGGAAAGGAAGAATTTTGCACATGTTTGTAGAACTATCCTATGACATCATTTAAAGTTTTAAATCTTTCCATGATAGTCATACTTCATGTCATCGCTTATGTCTCATGATTACCAAAGTTATATAACGACTCTCAAGTCGTTTCCATCCAAACTATGCCAAAGGAAAATTTATGTAGAGCGCTACAAGAACTTCCACTTGTCCCTATGTTCCATCATCACACATATTGTTGGAGGAGTTTGAAGACGTGGATCGTCCTACCTGGTAGAATGAAAGACTCAAGGCGGTTATCAAGTACCCAACCCATATCATAGCATGCAGAGGTGGCAATACTTCCACCTGTTCGTATCTGTTACCCAGGACGTCATGCAGATGGGGTTTTACAAAAACAGTTCTTTTTACCTGGCATTTTATTTGTTTCTATAAGATTCAAATTGCATTTGTTCAATTTAAAATTCCTCCTTATAGCCAACATATCACGTATCTATCTCCACATAACAAACATATCCCACTCCTACAGCAAGGAATCTAGTCTTTTGGCCGTGACAACAGAATGGGTAAAAGTGGAAACGTGAACAAAAAAGAGCCCGAAGGACCCGAGATAATGGAAGCATACGAAAACAACAGACATATCTTTGACCAGGCTGGATGGTATATGTTTTGCACCAAATTAGATGGCTATCACTATGGTGTAGCTCGTGCATTTGCTGAAGGATTTGATGGACAAAGGGTTCAGATTGCAAATCTAATTATGCAGGTTACATAGGAGTCAATAACATCATCCTATAATCTCCCTATTGATGGTGAAAAATGGTTCAAAAACAAATTAATCATAGGTGGGAATGTCAATCAATTCGTGAAACCAGAGCACAAAGATCCCAATTGGGCCAAGGGTATTCCTAGGGACTGTATAGTTGATGAATGGATGGAGGCCTTGCTGATTCTCAAATGTTATATCACATGTGAAGGGTGTTATTCCACTATTTTCCCGTTTCATTTAAAATTCCTCCATTTGTCAGGAATTAAAAGGATGAGCTTGCCATATTATTTCTTGAGGGACTTGAATAAAATGGCCATGAAGATTCAAGCAAATCCCAAGACTCCTCTGCATGGTATCTATCATCAAGGGTTAATTAAGGTACTTGTTAAAGCAGAGCTGGAGAAATGATAGAGGACATGGGATCAATTCTTGATCCGGTCAGGGTTTAAAATATAAGTTCATCCTCCTGCCCAAAAGTCGACTGATAAAGTTGATGAACCAATGCCAGGAGAATCATCAAGCATAATTCCACCTATTGTTTCAAGGAAGAATAAAAGGAGGATCAATCTCAATGCTTCAGATGAACGAGTTGAGAATACTCCAATCAGTTTGCAAACAAGTGAAGGATCTTCTCATGTGCTAGGTGGAGGTAGGAATCCTTTCCCTCATGCAAATAAAGTTTATATTAGAAAGAGTAAAAGGTTAGTAGAACCTATGATCTTGAATGAAATTGAAGAACCTGAAACATTAGAGGTACATGCAAACCCTGTACAATCTAAAGAACCCATTCCTAAGATTGTTCCTCCTAGTTATAGTTCTTCTGAAGATAATGTTGATAGATATAAAATTATGGTAAGGAAAAGGAGTACTAGGGAACAAAACAAATTCAGATTGAAATCCAAAGTCGTGTACAACCCTATAATCAAAGATAAGGTTATAGTAATTGATGAAGAGCCTACAACCCTAATGCAAAGCCATCAAAAAGCAAGAAGGTTTCTAAAATTAGAGTTGAGAAGAAGAAACTAAAGAAATAATATCTAACAACAAATAAAAAGGCTCCTACAGGAAAAGGCATATTTTCTGCAAGAAAACAAAGTAAACAGAGCAAGAAGGGCCTAAAACCTTTGATCATATCTGAAGATGGTAATCCAAGGAGAATGACAACTCGTTCTAAAACAAAGAAAACAAGAGGTAACAATTATATCTGTTAACTGAGGAAGCTAAATCCATTTTCCAGGGAGAAGTTTCAATTTGAGATCCTAAGTGTTTATGCAAAAACCTAATTTTTGACTTATGATGATGGATGCTTGATAAAAGCCTTTTTGTTTTCATGAGCTCGAGGTAGTATCTTCCTTTGAGTAATGATTGGTTGTAAGATGGGAAAGAAAAGGCATGAAGGATATTAAGATCGGGTTTTAAAAGAGCGATACAAAAAGTTCCCGCAACACTCTTCACATAAAAAACAATGGCGCTACAAGAACACTTCTAGCAGTCGATTTTACAGAAGAAAGCAAAAAATTACATTTTTGTGATGGAAATAGCAGATGATAAGGTTAAGAATTTATGGAAACTGAAGAGAGGATATAATATCCCTTTTTAATTTAATTTACAACCTCTTTTGGGTGGATGATAATACATATCAGTCAACTATTTGTGAGTTGTTAAGTGATTGGAACAGATGGATGACAAAAGAGCAGGTGGATCTCAAAAGATTAAGTGAAAGATGCAGCGTACCAGCCAGGCATAATCAAGTCAATAAAATTCTATCTCTATGCAAAATTGTTCCCTAGATTATAGGATCTAAGTTGTAACTGTTTTCTATTTTCTATGTATCAATAGATATAGGAAAAATTCGCCCTCAAGGCCTGCAGGAGTTAGTTTGAGATATCCCTAGATATGAGACTAATCATAAATGTATGGAATTGATGTAAAACTCTATATATTTGATGAAGTAGAAGAAGAAAGGGTTGAAACCCCGTTTTGTCTTGATATTGCATATCTAAATATTGTTTTGATCTATCTTGCCTATGTAAAGACTTCATCTGCTAATGAAGTTAATGGTTAGTTTTTATTCTTTCTATGTTTTCTTCTAAAACACTTTGTTGATGTTATACGAGCTTATGACAAATGCTTTTGTGCTGAGAATGTTGCTTTAAAGGGTTTTTAGTAATCTTTGTCACATTGGTGTTTCTTCTCCTTAAATATTATTTGGAATGATTTCTAGATAAAGGTTTATTCTTCTACTGTATAAGGACATTAAAAACAAGATTTGTTATTGGTGGATTTATCAGTTTTGTTTTTCCCCTTCTCTCAAATCACTTCACCTAAAATCTTAAGTCTCTAGCCATTAGTTTTATTTACCTGACTTGTTGCACCTAGGTAAGTGATCTTAACAGATTAGATCATTATTCCCTTTCAAACCAAACAAAGATTTATCCATCTTAAAACCCCTATTGAACGTTTTGAAACAAGATGTGCCAGGCTTAACTCAATAACAATCTTGAGTTGACTTCTAGCGCTAACATCTAGCATAATTGTAAACCCTTGTGTGATGTATGACATCCATTTTCTCCATCCTTTTTTAGGTTTTTCTATTTTGTTATAGAGTTGTGATTGTAATATAATGGGTGAAATTTTATTTTAGCATTTATTATAAGTAATCCTTTAATATGTTTTCCTCAACTCCCATTTTTATGAGAAGCCCACATTTGTCACTCTTCAAAATGGTTCATACCTAATTTCAAATTTTTGAAGCATCTAATTTGTTAACTTACAAAATTTGGACCGTTCAAGGCTATCAATTTTATCTTGTTTGTTTTATTTTGTATGTTTAAATACGTTCCCCTAGATACACAAAAGACTATACATCAACTAAAATTTGAACATGAATTGTTTTGTTACAAAATCTCAAAGATGTTAGGGTATGAACTTTAGAAACCTTTACATCCTCAATTATTCGAAAGTTGATAAAGTTATCAATTGGACCTAAAATGTTTGTTAAAATGCCTAAATATGTCGGGGTTTGAATCTTAGAAGCTTTTTCACATTGGATGATTCAAAGGTTGATAAAATGAGTGAAGTACAAAACCAATTTTCTATTTTATCTTATTTTGTAATTATTTTATTATTATATTGGTTTTGTATTTTATTTTATTTTGTAATTATGTTTTACTATTATTATTATTATATTTTTTTGTTATGAAAAATATGTTTTTAATGGATGATAGGTATTCATTTGATTATTTCATCTAGGAGATTCAAGATTAGGGCCCTGTGTTTTATTAATGACACTATCTCACTATATGTGTAATGTATTAAGTTTATATAGATAAGTTCCAATTCTACAGAGCTTAACAAGATAATTACATTGGAAGTTATTGTTATTAAAGGTAGATGGGTGTTTGAATGATGCATGAACATTGCTTGGATAATCATAAGTTCTTGTTGGAGGAGGAAGTGCAAGTGGTTGTAGCAATATTTAAAGAGTTTATTCATAAGTTCCTAGAAGTATACTTAGATGATTGGACAATGTTTAGTTTGCTAAAAGACCATGTTGAAACTCTGTGCTTGATGTTGGACAAATGCTGACAATTTTAGATATCTTTAAACTTAAATAAGTTCATTTTATGCTCTTCGTTTGATATTTTGTTGGGCCATGTAGTATGTAAACAGGGACTGTTGGTTGATCCTGCGAAGATTGCAGTAATTGTTGATTTTCCACTGCCTACTTCAATGCGACAGTTACGAGCAACGTTGGGTCATATAGGGTATTACAAGAAGTTCATTAGGGGATATGCACAGATCACATCTCCATTGGAAAATTTATTGAAGAAGGAAGTGAATTTTCAATGGAATGAGGAATGCCCGACAATCTCCATATGTGCACTTATTTGCATGACAGATGGTTGATGACTATTTTACATATATATTCTAGTTCTTGAGTACATGAGTAGCCCCACTCGAGTTTATGGTTGCGCAGAAGAAGCAACTAATAGTGAAGGCATCAGACTATCAGCTAATAACAGGAAATTCGTATAAGTTAGGCGTAGATGGTATCCTGCGACAATGTGTGTTGAAGCATGAAATACATATGATATTGTTAGAGGCACATGAAGGAGTTGCAGGAGGTCATTATGTAGGAAAAGAAAAAACTCAGAAGATTTTGCGCACAGAACTATGGTGGCCCACCCTTCATAAATATGCTAAGGTGTTCTGTCAAACCTGTGATGTCTATGAGAGAATAAAAAATCCTTCCATGAGATATGAGATGTCGTTAGTACCGCAAGTCACATTGCAAGATTTTGATAAATGGGAAGTTGATTTTATTGGACCAATAAATCCACCAAAAAAGAGATCAGGAGCAAGATACATCATCACTGCGACCGAATATTTAACCATATGGGATAAAGTAGAACTGGTCAGAGATTGCAGCGTGAAGACTGTTGCATGATTTCTTTTTGAGAATGTGTTTACAAGGTTTGTATGTCTGAGAATCCTTATGAGTGATCAAGGTACTCATTTTTTGAATAGGACAATTGCAACCTTGACAAAGGAATTCTAGATTCATCACCATAAGACTACACCTTATCATCCTCAGGAAAATGGAACAATAGAAGCATTCAAAAAGATACTAGAACATGCATTAACTAAGGTATGTAATGTGAGTCGAGATAACTAGGATTTGAGGATTCCAACAATGTTATGGGTGTACCAAACTACAAGTTAGAATTTGATAGGACATACACCATTCATATTAGTGTATGGCCAGGAAGCAATCATGCCTATGGAATTCATCATGCCAAGTCTGTGCATTTTTGCGTTGACAGAGCTTATTGATTTGGGTGTAGTAGAAAGAAGACTGCCAGAGCTAGTAGAACTAGAAGAAGACCGGTTTGTCACATGATTCCATAAGCAAGTTCAGAAAGAGAACAAGAAAGCATGGCATGACAGACACATTAAAAAAAAGAAGTTCTAGACATGAGACTTAATTTTTATTTTTGACAACAAGTTTTTGCAGCACCCAAGGAAGTTCCAAATGCACTGGTTGGGTCCATATGTGATAATATATGTGACAAAGTCAGTTGTTTTTTAGTTGGAGAAACTGAATGGGGAAATTGTGGAAGGACTAGTAAACAATAGTCGACTGAAACTATATAGGGACAATTGTGCTTTCGTGCACTAGTCAGAGAATGCAATATGTGTATCACAGGATCTGTATTATAGTCTATCATAGAAAAATGAAAAGAAAATAAGAAAATAAGAAAATCAATAAAATAGTTTGAGGAAAGAGACCGAAGGTTGAATTTATGCATAAGGTATTGTTCAAATAGTTAAAATAGTAAGGAGAAAAACCAGAAAATGTCGCAGAGATGTAGAAAGAAGAAGGAACTGTGCGTAGGAAGAAGGATTGAATTGCAACAAAGATCTGTGCACAGGGCGGGAAAAGCATTAAAGAACATACATGACAAGACAAGTATTAAAGAGCAAACATGATGATGAGGTAGTGGAGATGCATAGTCATAAAGGAAAACCGACAAGAGTATTTTGACAGCCTGGAAAATCTACTGTATGAACCACTGGAGGATACAAAGTTAATGAAGAGTTAGGGAAAGAATTGAATTGAATGCAATTGGATTAGACCGCAAAATTAGGCGTGAAGAAGAATGGAAGCAACTGACGATAGGCTATAAAAGAAAATGAGGGGTAGACATGAAAAAGTTATTTTTGTTCGAGCATTTAGAGAGACAGAATGAGTCAAGTAAGTTTAACAAAGTCAAGCAAGTAAGTTGCAGACTTGAGTTAGTTGTAGAGAGAAATGGTGCCACCAAAGACAGGAGAAGCCCCATCACAACAAAAGAAACAATGCACAAGGCAGACATAGATACCTATATTCAAGGAAACCCCGATAATGTCAACGTCAGGGCCAAGCTTGATTAAATTTTTGAAGGATTATGTGCCACCCAGGAAGCTGACAACAGAGTAGGTTAAGCTACCAAAGGAGACGAAGTATGAACTTGTTGAACCAGAGATCCCACTGGGGGTAATCATTGAAGAGATATGTTGGGCATGATTGGAAACATGAAGTATGCAGACCATGACTTAAAAGACATAAATAATTTTCTAGAGTTAGAAATAGAAAAGTACATGCACACAAAGCTCAATTCGGATTCAAAAGTTATTATAGTAGAGCCATAGGAGTGGGAAGTAGGGCTGGAGAAAAAAATAATACCTAATCTGTTAGAGATATCACATTTTGGCAGGAATGCAAAGATAAAAATTTGCATCAAGATGTTATTAATTTGTGTCCATGGGGGGTTCTTGTGGTTAGATAGAGAAGTTTCCATAGATACACAGTTGATTACGAGGATCATCAGACTACCATCAACAGGGGAAGAACCACTGCCATTATTCACGGACAAATCTAAGGATAAATCCTTGTCAAAGAAGATGAAATATAAGTATGACACACATAGAGGAGCACGCAGTTTGAACATTGCAAGTATTAATGTGATACTATCAGGTTCACGATGCATGTGTTGGTATGTATCTTGTTGAGGAAATGTCACAAATATCAAGTACTAGCAGGTGTAATAGCAACAATTGAGAAATGCATCGCAGGAGTACAAATGAACTGGGAGACATTCATGGTAAACTAGTTCTTGATGGATTGCAGGGAGGCACAAGATAAAGGAACATCATTTCATTATGCGTGGATATTAACATTGATTGCATTAGTGGCTTGGAGGGAGCCGAAAGACACTCAATTTTTGGGAGTTGTGAAGAAACTATGTTTGGTAGCAAGATATGTGAACTTGTGGCATACTACACACAAGGAAAGACAATTGGATAATAAATCACATTATATTTTTACAAAGAGGTAATTCAACAGAGCATTCAGGGTACACTGTGCATACTACCATGGGTATTGGAAGCATACAAGGAGATTGTGTGTTTTAAAGAAGGAAGACACCATATGTATATCCAAGACAAGAGGGACCCAGATCAATAGTGGATGACAACCAGATACATGTTGACAGGAGATGATGTTGGACATATTATATAAGACTAGGAGGATGAATGGAAAACCCCAATACCAAAAACAGAGTAGCCATAAACAAAATTGTTAGATAATTATCCAAAAGAACAAGAAGAAGAATAGGAAGGACAAGGCAATGACGTAGGAGACACACGAAAAATAGTATCCACACCCTAGAGAGAATAGAAAAGAATAAGATAAGGGGAAATCAATACACCAACACAAGAAGAGGAAAGCATTCAAGGAAGTGCCCCCCCAGGCCCTGACAAAAGATGACTTGGAGAAAATAGGTGATCAAGTAAAGAAAGTGATAGAACAAATGTTTCAGCACGCGACATAGAAACAAAAGGAGATACACATGTATGTTAAGGAGCAGATAACTTCATTGCCTCAAATTTTGGAAGCAACAAAGATAGCACTAGAGAAGAGGACAGAGGAATAACAAATGGAGAGTACAATAAAGATGACAGGAGAAAGATTGGCAACCTCTCACCCATCAGAAGTATCAACAGAGCATCGAATGATAAATATATCACCAGGGGCTATAGATTTCCCCTCGATATAGATGCATGAACAAGAAAAAGAATTAAGTCATATTGACTTAGTCTTGTCGCAGTTTCTGATGAATGATTAAAGGGTTTTCATATAAGTGTTACACAATAGATACATTTGCACGCAGAGTCTATGATGATGGAATTGACCAAAGTGACAAATGATAAGGAAACATTGCATATAGAATATAACAAAGTTATGATGGAGTGGGATGACGTTGAACATAGAGTAAGAAGGTTGAAAAATGCAGTGCAGGAAGTGTACAAAAAATTTCCAGAGATACCAATGGAAGTTGATACTCCATTGGAAGAACAAGTGTCGAAGATTAGTGAAGTTATTCAGGGCTTCCACACAAAGATAGTAGACTTAGAAGTGCGCACTGCGCCAAGCACTCCACATGAGGAAAGGGACCAAAGAGAGAAGATGACGACAACAATAGTGGAAAGTATAAAGAGATTGGAGGAGGAGTGTGCTAAGTTGTATGAAGAAAGCACACAAGTATGGATTCAACTAATAGAGGATGCATAGTTTCAAGGAATAGGGCATACGTTGCAGGATACGATGGAGGAGGTACAAAAGTTTAAATAGACGATGAACACTCTGCCATCGAAAAAAATGATGGCTGCAATCGCGGATAATAGGAATCTATACTTAGACATAAACCAAATAAGAGAAGAAAAATAGGTCCGCACACAAAATATTGAGACGCTGTAGGAGGAAGCGTTCTAGGTTTCAGAGGAAATTGTAGTTTCACAATCCATAGTAAAGTAGGTAGTGCAAGAGAATGTAGAGAAGTTGAAGACCCACATTACTGAAAAGACAATAGAGGGAATTTTGCAGCAGGAAACACAAGTAAAGAAAAAGGTCATGACTGCAAGAGAAATGTTTTGGAATTTCATTACGACATGGAAGAAGGCCTGAACTGGGTCGAAACAAGCCATAGGTGAGTGTTGGGGGCCTATTGGAGTAGTACATTTTGGGACTAGTTTTGGGAATCACGTAGGAGAAAAACATGCGACAAGTCGGCTAAGGAGCAACGTGTTAGCGCACTTTCAGGAGCAACGTGCGTTAAAGGAGGAAGTTAGTTAGAAGTAGTTATACACTTTGGTCCATTTTATAATGGGCTAAGCCCTACTGTAAAAGCATAAATATGTAAATGATTTTTGGGGTAGTGGTAGTAGTGGTTTTGAGTTTTGGTGAGCTATGCATGAGTCAATATATGGAAGAGTATGAGCGGAGAGCTAAGTGTGCACTGTATGCGCGAACGACTAGGGAATTTTAGGGCATAACTGAGTTATCATGTATGAGCACAATGCACACCTTTTGTAAGAGTTGATTATGAATGATAATATAAGAAGCCAATCGTTATGGACGTATCCCAGTTTTGGGTGAACAATGTTAAATATGGTGTCTTTGTGTATGTTGTAATGTGTTTTTTATTTTTCTGGTTATTTCATGCACTTAATGAATGAATGGTTAATATGGTATAATGAATGAATTTTATGTTGAATGGTTAGAATGAATGTCTCACATTCCTCTATGACTACGAAAACGTGTTTCCTGTAGTCCCCATAGATACCTCAGGTGAGACTTCACTTGCTTGCAGGTGATTTCAAAAGGGCCAGTATCTTTAGGGTTTTGTTGGTGAATTAATGTTCAACACTAGGTCTTCCCACTGTGCACCAACAATGTGGAAGTAACTTTTGGAAAAATTCCTACAATATTTGGGGAGAATTCCTACCAAAAAGAGGTTTATTTTGTCCACTTATTAACTTACTCCCTTAGTTATAACATCACATAAATCTTGAGGGTACTTAGTTTCATTTCACCTCAATTTTATTTATCCTTATTGAAGGTGTTATAAAAAACACATTACTTAAAAATACATTCTCCCTACTTTTATTTCTAACAGTTAGTCTCATAAACGCCTTTGCATATGTCAAATTGCATTATCGAAGATTAACAAGCTTATCACCCCCAAAGTTTGAATATATAATCTATTCATATAAGAACTACTAATGAATATACACTTACCATAATTTTACATGTATTTTCTATTAATATATCATTTACTAAAAAAATGAATGATATAAGGAAAAGGGGAACACCAAGTACCAATAAGTCATACATCCAAAACTCAAAGGAGGAACATACAAAAGTAGTCGAGAAGAAAAATGGCACTTTTTGTCTCTATATCCAATGATGATTAGAAATTGACATCAAAACTTACTTTAGCCATGTGTCGCTTCTACACTCTCTTATGTTCATAGTTTGTTAGAATTTACTCATGTATTCCAAGTTATGTAAGAATCTTGGGAATTTTTTTTCAAAGTTGGTAAAATACCCATCCTTTTAGAGCTAGGTATATCTCCAATGTTTGTATTCGACCTCACCCTTTTTGTATTACAATGTTGATCATCTTAACCATTGTTTCTCTAATACAATTTTAATCATTATTGTAAAAAAAAAATTGAATGGTCTAAAAAACCTATCAATATAAGAAAAATTATATTTAAGTTTAAATCTCAATAATCTAAACAAGTTTAAATCTCAATGATGTATATACTTTGTTAACTGTCTAGAAATTTCAAACATTAATAATTAAAAAAAATAGCAATATGTTCTTTTGCACCTACTTTTTATAAGAAAAACAATTTAAACACAAGTTATCCTTACAATAATTTAGTGTAATGTCCCTATTTTCATTAGATTTATTGGTACTTGATATTATTATTAATATTATTATTTGAGGGCAGGGGTGGCAAGTTCAAGGGTAATCATGCTTGATGTCAAGGGGAAAATTAAAATAGCTTCGAATGGGGCCTAGGATTAATGACAAACAATTAAGTAGAAGCCCTAGGATTGTTCCAAGGACTAAGGATCATCAATACGAGGAAAATACAACACCTGAAAGTCATAGGGTATTCTTCTTTCATCATTCAACATATGATTAATGGAACAACCATGACAAATGAAAACTTAGATTGATTGATTGCACAAATTAGAGAGGAGGACAAACGATTGGTATCAATTGAGTACTTCTAGGTGTTCAAAGCACAAAATGTACAAGAAGATAATAGGGATAATTAATCTACAAGGTTGGATGAAGGGAAACATCGATAAAAGGGTGGGATCTCAATCTACTTAAACCCTTAGATTACATTAAACAAACCATGAGTAATGAGAAATCATGAGAAGGTATCAAGGGAAACACACAGAGCTAAGTGGAAGAAAACATTTATAAGCATACACATGAAATTGTAGTCCACAATGACAAAGGAAACTTGCACATATACAATGTGAGGGAGGTGATGTTTCATACACACCCCGGAGAAAATATGGCAGAAGCGGGTGGGATTTTGTATTTAAATAGGGGGGATCATAGAGATAAATCATCTATCTTGGTGGGGAGTTATAGAGGTGGGCATCCTAGATTCTTTTCTCACTATGGTGTAATGGACATGAGTGTAGTTGACATGAGGAAATATCTAAGAAGGCACAAGGGATATATAGAAAAAAAATAGGATTTACTACACTAAGCTATTGGAACTCTTAAATCAACAGAGGCTGAAAATTAAATAAGTAGAGGAAGAATGCACCAAATTAAGAAAATTAGTGACATAGTTAAAAAGAAACACACAATATGAAAATGCATTGAGAACATTAGCAGACTTGGTGTTGGAGGAACAAAAAGAGGAACAATCACTTCAATAAGGAAATGGAGATGGAGATTGAAATAGTAGAGGACAAAGCCAAGCCAATTGTCACCATGACAATCAAGGAGTAGCCCACTGTGAGCATACTTTTTATTAATCTTGGGTTCTTCAATGTATTATAAGTCCATTTTGATTTTAGGATAGTTTGTAAGAATACATACTTGTAAGCATCCATGTAACTACATAGGAAATAGTAGCATAGTAGCTATTGTAGATAGCATAATATTGTTTTGTAGAACATCAAAGTTGATACAAAAAGGCAATTTATCTTTTTGTATAACTAAGATGGACAATTTGTATGCAACACTATTTTAATACAAAATATATGTTTTAGTAAAGAAAAATATTACTATTTGAGGGCATTCCAGATGTCACCATAAATAAATAATATAATATAAAGACATTAAAATAATACATAAATATAAAATTAAACATTAATGTAATAAAAGGTCATGAATTTTTAGTCATGACTCTTCATAAAACCATAAAGGGCATATATATATAGGCATGCATAAGAATGAAACTGTAGTCCACAGTGACAAAGGAAGAATAAAGGGCATATATATAAGACTGACAAAGGAAGAATAAGTCCTTACAAACAATTATCCCTTAAACAACATGGGAAGAGTAAATTGGCTCCAAAATTTTATGGATCATATTGTTGAAATAATGTAACTGCGAAGAGCATTCTTATTATTATTTTGTTATTGGATTAAATCCCCATTGCGGATTAATCATGTCATTATTATTATTGTTGTTATTGGATTAATCTCCATTAAGGATTAATCATGTCGGTAATTGTATAAGGACCAAATCCCCTTTTGCGGATTGGTCATCGGACAATTACAAAGTGCAGAATAAGAAGTCGGCCCCAACAGTTATAATGGAAGACCCAGAATTAATTAATGGTGGGTTTACCCACCTAGAGTGAGAGGTCGGCCCTGCCAGATTGTGACCTTTCACACATGCCAGTTTGATATAAATAAGAGGCTAGCGCGTCACTTCTAATACACAACTCACTTGCTCATTATCTTATGAGGCAAGCTGCAATTACCAGTTGGAGAGAGGAGAAGAAGAGTGGTGCATCTCTTGGGGAGGACTTTCTGTATTGGTTTGAGTTATCTCTTGAACATTGTATAAGCTATTTATGATAAGGAAGTTTTTGCTGGGTTTTCTTCCCCTAGAGGGTTTCCCAGGATAAATGTTGTGTCTCTTGTGAATGCGTATTTCTCAGTGATCCTGTTCTTATTATGCTCTTATCTAATGAAATGCAAAGAACTATAATAATGGCATAAACATTAACATGGTATCAGAGCCAACCTGAAGGAAGCATATTTCGCAAGAGGAAAAACGTCACTGTTACCGTACCCAAAAATTAAGGTTTTGAAAAAGTATATCTTTTCAGCCCCCTAACCTCCTAGAAAGTTGCGCCCTCCCCCTAGGATCATTTTGGCACTTAGAGCACACCTTTTCAGTGGCTAGATCTCCCGGAAAGTGAAACCCTAGTTTCAAAAAGTACCAGAAAACCAGAGTACCAGAAGTACCAGAGTACCAGAAGTACCAGAAAACCAGAAGCACCAATCCAAAAATCCGCAGATCAGATTTGAAGGGGTAAAAGTTGGATTTTCGAAAATCTGACTGCACCAACTAATTCGCCTCAGCTCAGCGCACCTATCCCCTAGATCAAAATTTCAAAATTTGAAGTTTGAAAAATTAGGGTTTCCTCATAAAACCCTAAGTTATAGTTGCAGTTGCAGTTGCAGTACCTGTTGCAGTACCTGTTGTAGTTGCAGCCGCAGAACTAGTTGCAATCACTCTTGAAGTTTTTGGTAATGATTACCGCTGCTACCAGATGGAGCCACTACCTACAAATGTTATCTGAGGTATGTACTCACATATGGTTAATGGTTAAACCCTAAAGAGTATTTGCAGGAGAAGGGTTCTTTTGCCATAG
>ML792166.1:157533-167583 GCA_009831015.1 Picea engelmannii | reverse complement strand
GATGATGTTGGTACATATTGATGAGTCATAGTTGATGAGTAGTTGACACATGATTGGTACATACTTGGTACATGTTTGGATGTACTTTTTTGTGGTACAGGTTGATTACAGGTTGGTGCATGGTTGATGCACTTGTTTATGGTATAGGTTGATTACAGGTTGAGGTACAGGTTGATGCATGGTTGATGCATGGTTCAGGTTTATTAGTACAAGTTTACAGCGGTACATATCATAGTGATAGTGTGACAGTGGTTCCATCATTCTACTTCTACTTCAAAGCAATTGGACGGGGCAAGGACATGTGGTTGTAGCCACCTTTCGGTTGTAGCTGGAGAACATAGGGGGTTGTAGCCTCCTTTTGGTTGTATCCAAAGAATAGGGGAGTTGGATATTCCTTCAGGTTGTAGGCTGAGAAAAAAGGGGGTTGGAGCCTCCTTCCAGTTGCAGCTGGAAAACAAAGGAAGTTGGTGCTTCCAATGAATGTAATTCTTCAAGACATATAAGATAAATCATTCTGTGGTTTTCTCCCGCTTTGGGTTTCCACGTAAAACACTGGTGTATTGTGTATGTGTATGATTGTTCATTTGTTCACTGCTTATTTACTCTATAGTTATTGGATGATAACGCTAAATTGATATAACACTTGTATTATATGGTTAAAAAGGATTTTATTTCTCTATTACTGATTCACCCCCCCTCTCAGTAATCCAATAGCCTCATGGAATGAATTTTCATATGATGTGAAATCATCCATGTAGCTCTCTAAATTCATGGACTATATCTAATAATTTATTCAGTACAACTCATTGGAAAGTTGCAGGAGAATTATAAAGGTCAAAGGAAAGAACCTTATAGAAAAATGTGCCCTGGGAGAAAGAAAAGGTAGTTTTATCTTGATCCCTAGGATTGAACTGTATTTGGTTGTATCCACTAAACCCATCCAAAAATAAAAGTACTTTTTACCTACTAATGCATCTATTACTTGGTCAACGAAAGGTAAGGGAAAGTGGTCCTTTCTTATGGTTTTGTTGAGTTCTTAATTGATCCAAAAATCCACTGACTGATTTGCAAATAATTGTAAGTATAAATTGTCTTAGATTATATTTTAAAGCTTAATAAACAATTGAAAGGCTAAATTGAAGAAATGAATAGTAGAAAGACAAAACACAAGTCGATAATGAAGTTCACCCTATTTCGGCTACATCTCCAGGTCTGCTTCAACTACGCAACCGCTCCATTATTATATTGTGATGCACTTCAAATGCTTTATTACACACTTCAAATGATTTATTACATTATAATGGATCTCCAACCTGCAATAAAATGTATTCTCCAACTCTAGGAAAGATTGTTGCATTAATCTCAAGCTCTTCCCACACTTGATCTACATGAAAAATGGATACAATATCCTCATTCTTCAATTATGCATAGACAAAGTGGCTTTAATTACTCCACTGGATGCAATTCTTTGAAACCCGCAGTCTCTCTAGTTGCCAAGAAATGGCCTTAAAGACTCACTTCCTCTAATTACATAGTAAAAACATTTGTATAAATTAATACTCACAACCAATCCTTTCAATTTCTAGGCACATGGTGCAATGGTAAAAACTCTTGGTTATTATAGCAGAGGTCGCGGTTTCAAATCTATGCTCATTGGGATTTTTTAGGTTGTGAATATATTTCAATTCAAATACAATATCCTCCACATGTTATAACAAGCAATATTGTTTGCGTGTTGGTTAATTCATTGGGTTTGTTTGGAAAAGATCGTGGGTTCAAGCTCGTGGACCGTCCACTTATAAACAATTGTTACAACAACTCAATTTAAATAACATTTATCTCGCTTACATTACAACGGATAATATTTGGCCTAATGGTAAAATTTTGTATTAGTGATAAATAGGTTGGGGGTTCTATCTACCTACCCGAACCTTCCGTGATCGATAAGCCCTCTTGGATGAATTGGGGCTGCCACATGGTGGCCTCTGATTGGTCCACATGGCGGTTCTGTAACCTACACAGTCAACCTGAAAAATAGTGCCACGTAAGCCATCTTGACACATCATCTCTTTCACATTAGTATGCCATGTTAGCATCTATACAACCCAATCAACATGCCACATCAGCATCCATACAATCCATTCAAATGCCACATCAGCATCCATATGATCCAGTCAGCAAGCCACTTCAACAACCGCACTGCCACATGTCTTATTCATACTTCCATGTGTCCACCCTGTCAACTATAATACCGCCACGTGTCTTACCTGTACTGCCATTTGTCCACCTTGTCATATGTTGTGATGCCATGTGTCAACCATGTCATTCATTTTGCCTATTTGGCCAAAAATTTATAAGGCCATAACTTTCTCATATGACATCCATTTGACCTTGTTTAAGCGTAGTTTGAAATATCTTGACGAGCTATTCGATATAAATACATTTACATAAAAATTTGAGACCATCGGTTTTGCTTGGTTTTAGAGATCCTCTTGGATCAAACCTCCCCACAAAAAGGAACTTTTGGTCCGCCAAAAGTCTACATGCATGGTTTGAATTGTCTCTCTGATTTGTACACTTTCAAAAGAACAAAAAAACTATGTTGCATATAAGTGATGCTATAATAGGTCATCACTTGTTCAATTTTCCCTTTTAGGGGTCTCATACACAACATGTGAGGTTTACAACAATGGAAGCAAACAACTTTGGAGATGTGTTACCCATTTCTTACCAAACTCGTCTAATGGATTCTCCTTTATGGGTTTCTCCTCTTGGATTGTTGGTGTTTGACCAACTCTTTCATTTGCGACCTCTTTCTTCATGGGTGCATGCACAACTTTATTCCCTACTTTAGATGAAGTTGTGGATGAAGTTTCTAGGATATTTCAATACAATGACCACACATATTGCAATGAGTGCAATAGTTATTTGACCATAAGTCCTTTTTTCCATGCTCCACATTCTTTATTGGAGAGTGGTATTTATATCTTTCCTCCTTTCTGGTAGACATGAGCTTCATATACAAGGAATTTCTCTTCCAACATTTGGAAACACAATGGTTATGTAATCTTCAAAACGTACATGGATACTCATACCATAAACTTTGTTTCTCATTTCCATTCTTCTTATATTCAAGGAATACATTGGAATAATCTGGTTTATTATACCTTTCATGGCGGTTCTTGTTGCAAGTCTGTCAAGAAGAAACTATCTTCACTCCTTCGGAATGTTCACCTCTCATTCAATATGCCTTGCATTCTTTGTCTCTCTCATGAAGTGATGTGCCTTCACTTTGTATATGGTATTTCTATTTATGTAATGGCTTAGACTCTTCTCTTGAATAATTTCTTACTTCAACAACCTTCGAGCATTCTTCAACTTCTCTTTTGTCATATCCCAAACCTGTGTAGTGAGGTATTTTCACAACCTCTATGGGACTAGCCATTCCTTGGCCATTAATTCCAAGACAATTTCCATCATAATCCATCTTGGTTAGCAGCTTAAAACCAATACCATGAGTATGCTTCTCAAATTCACTGAAAGAGGCATCTACCTTTTGATGGGAAGAAAGAGAAAATGATTACTCACTTACACTGCATACCTCAGTGACAGATTGTGAATCTATGGTAGAAGACGATCTTCCTAGCATGGTAGAATCTTCTTTGTCCTCCACTCTTTCATATTTCTGAATCTTTGCTAAAAGTTCATCCTTGGCTTGCAATTCAAGCTGCAACTTTTGCTTCTCATTCTCTAAGACTCACAATAACATTCTCAATTCATAATTATCTTCCTGTATTTGTTGTTTATTCCTAAAGTATTTCTCGCTTCAAATATTTTCCCATGATTGTCCTTTTGCAACCTACTCTTCAAACTGCAAATCCTGTCAAACGGGATCTGATACCAAACTTGATCCAAAAATCCACTAACTAATTTGAAAACAATTTTAAGTATAAATTGTCTTGACTTATATTTTAAATATTAATAAACAATTGAAAGGATAAATTGAAGAAATGAACAACATAAAGACAAAAAAACAAGTTGATAATGGAGTTCACCCAATTTCGACTACATCTACGGGTCCGCTTAAACTACAGAACCGCTCCATTATTATATTGTGAAGAACTTCAAATGTTTTATTACATTATAATGGATCTCCAACCTACAATAAAATGTCTTCGCCGACTCTAGGAAATATTGTTGCACTAATCTCAGGCTCTTCTCGCACTTGATCTACATAAAAAATGGCTACAATATCCTCATTCTTCAATTCTATAGAGACAAATTGGCTTTAATTACTCCACTGTGTGCAATTATTCCAAACCTGTAGTCTCTCTGACTACCAAGAAATGGCCTCAATGCCTCACTTCCTCTAATTACACAGGAAAAAAATATGTATAAATTCATACTCACAACCAATCCTTTCAAGTTCTAGGCCCATGGCATAATGGTAAAAACTCTTGGTTATTATAGCGAAGGTTGTGATTTCAAACCCATGCTCATTAGGATATTTCAGGTTGTGAATATATTTCAATTCAAATAAAATATCATCCACATGCTATAATGAGCACTATTGTTGGCACGTTGGTTAAGTCATTGGGTTTGTTGGGAAAAGGTCAGAGGGTCAAGCCCATGGATTGTCCACTTATAAAAAATGGTTACAACAACTCACTTTAAATAACATTTCTCCCACCTCCATTACAATGGAAAACCATTGGCCTAACGATAAAACATTGTATTAGTTACAAATAGGTCGGGGTTTGATCCACTTACCAGAACCTTCCGCAGTCAATAATCCCTTTTGGAAAAATTGGGGCTGCCACATGGAATCCTCTTATTAGTCTATGTGGTGGCTTCGTAACATACACAATCAGCTTACCAATCAACACCATGTAAGCCATATTTCCACATCATCCTTCCACGTCAGCATCTATATAGCCCAGTCAAAATGCCACATCAACATCTGTATGGTCTAGTCAGCACACCATGTTAGCATTTGTACGGTCCAGTCAGCATGCCACGTCAACATATGTATTTCCATGTCAACATATGTATTTCCACGTCAGCATATGTATTTCCACATCATCATCTACGACATCAACATCTATATTTCCACATCAAGATCTACCATGTTTCCTTTCTGTACTGCCACATGTCCACCATGTCATTTTTCGTACTTCCACGTGTTAGTCCCTGGTGATGCCATGTGACAACCTTGTCATCATTTTTCTTGTTTGGCCAAAACTTCAAAAGGCCATAACATTATAATACGAACTTCATTTTACCTCGTTCAAGCATCGTTGGAAAGCTCTTGACGAGCTCTTCAACATGAGTACATTTAAATTAGAATTTAAGACCATCAGTTTTGCTTGTTTTTAGAGATCCTCTTGGATCATCAATAATCTATTCACACACTCTATTTTCCATTCTTCTTAGGCACTATAACCAGGGCTGAAATCGATTCATTGTGAAATATTGAGTTAATGAATCTTGCATCTAAATTTTTTTGTAATTATCCTTTAACTATATCTTTTAAGGCATGTTTCATTCTTATTTGAGGTTGACTTATGAGTGTAGGGTCATCCTTGATGTAGATTTGTTGTGTACATATGTATGGATGAATTCCTTTCATATATTTGTAATCCCAAATGGTGTTGTGTGATTTCTGAGAATAGTAAACAATTGTTGCTCTTGGACAATAGTCAAATTAGTGTTAATTTTCAAAGTTTTAGAGGGACATATTTTCACTGTTATGATTGTATCTTGGTCAACATCAGCAATGAGTAAATTTTTCCAAGAAACCTCTTTTAAATCAACATAAATTGGAGGTTGTCCCTCATCGCCTTGGCTAGTATACTATCCATGTTGTACATAACTTGGGTACACATTTTGCATGTAAATTGAAATAAAAGTGTCATAGTCTTTATTTTTCATGGCCAAGTTTGTTTAAATTGTAAGGAGAGGGTATTGTAGTTCAAAATATTTCCTCCCTTTATTCTTGTCCTACCCACATAGGTATTTCTCTTTCAATAGGTGGATTGGTAGGGGGTAAAGGACAAGTTTATTTTGGGATTAACCATTTGTGATGGTCATATTTCCTGTGCTACAGCTAATATATGCACCAATTGTAGCTAGCCAAGGTATTCCTAAAATGAGAGTGTACCCATTCAGTTTGGGTTTGGTTTGAATCACTATAAAAAAAATCGGATACTCCCATGAATCAATGGACAACATTACATCCTCTATGACTCCTTAAGGATTTATAGTTGATCTATCCACTAGTTGGAGTATACTAGGTGTGTGTCTCAATAGTTCCTTAAGGTTTAGTCTAAGCATAGTTTCTTTTTTCATAATATTGATGGCTACAGTTATAAACAAAATCCATCTATTGAGATGAATACCACCTATCTAGTGGTGAATTTGGCTACAAACTCTTTGATATCTCAGCATGAAGCAGAGACTACTTGCACCTCATATGGTCTTGTGTCTAAGGCAGTGAAAAGAGTAATAAGGAGAGGTGAGGGACTTGCGTAAAATCCCTCTTAGGATCACCCAACCTAGGTATTGTCCTACCTCAACTTCGTAGGTGGTCGAAAAGGCCTAGGGGGGATTTTGTTGGACAGGGGGGTGAAAATGAGCTTGTTGATTTTCAAACTAATAAAAGTGAATAGCAGGTTGTTCACTCCCTTATGACCTTGGGAAAATATTCTAAATTGTTTCCTAGGGTAAACCAGGGTCCAAAACAATTACCCGGTGAATGTCTTATGCAATATTACTAAAATATAAGATTCAAAAAGAATTTGGAAAGATACAACCTTGCTATTTAATATGGTTGTAAGTTATGAACAACAAGCTTTTTGGGTCTTGTAATACGTGAAAAAAAGCCTAGAATTGCCCAGAAAGCAGTCTTGGGACTTTTAAAGGTTGAAAAATGGTATCTAAAAATGCAATTCCATCCCTTAATTAGGTTGCTACAACTATGGGAAATAATGTAACTGGACGCAAAATAAATTCTACCAAGATGTTGGGTGGACTAACGAAAGGTTTAATAATTTAAGCATGTAGTAATTGTAATTTTTAAGCTAGTTAATCACATGCAAGGCTACCATATAGTTATGAAGGTCCTCCTGATCAAGTTCACACCTCTTATCTCGCAATTGTTCCTTCTAGTATAAAACGGGTGATCTGTGAATGCCTCTTGGTTATAACGATGAGTGCCCATGCAGTTTAGAGAAAAAGAGGTTAGCCCCTTCTCGTCACTAATTCTTTCGAGCCACTTAGATGGAATAAGGATACCTACACAAAGGAAGAGGCTAAAGACCACCCCCCCTCTCAGAGGGAGTTTAGTTAAGCTTACCCAAGCATAGTATTATTCCAATCTAAGCTAAGATATTCAACATTCAAAGCCTTGAGATTTACCAACAAGACCAATGCGAAACAAAATGTCTCACTCAATCGATAAAAGGAAGGAAAATTATGAAGGGAGCCTAATAACCATTCCCTATATTTGGCTCTTAATAATCTAGAAATTGAAATTGTTGAAATGAAAATACCAAGCCATCCATGTGCCAAGGTCGTGTATTGTTTTCACAAGCATGTCTCTTGGTCAACGAAATTGAAATCTAGCTAAAAATATATATGATATAAATATGTATATATGTATAAATATATAGATAAATATAGTTTTGTTTCATGGGATAGACCCCTAGCAATGTTTTAGATGTTTTGCATTTTTGGTGTTTTTGGTTTTGGTTTTATGAATGGGCCCCTTTAAGGAAAGCAACCTGTAAGTGAGAAATAAATAGAAATAAACAAAATTACAAGCATCGGTTAACCCTCCCTACTAAACTTGACGTTAACCATGGTAGGTATGATGGTAGGGGAACCCAACCATCACACAGTCATAGGGTTATGTGCCTTTATCCTTCGACTTAGGTGTCATGGTATTTTAAGAAATTCAATAAAGAATAAATGAAAATAACTATGCTACTCAACCCAAAGGAATGGGGTTGAAGCTCTTTGCAAGTTGCATAACCACCATGTGCAAAGAGAGCTTCAACTTTTTCCTTGGTTAGTGGGTTGGAAATTATCTAATGAAAACTTAAATGATAATAACAAAGAAATGAAAAAAATAATGCTTGTAACAAAACATTTTGTCTTAAAAATGAAGCCTATATTAATGATGAAGTGTGAGAAAGATTTAGAGAACTAATTAAACTATAAAAAATGAAATTAGGACTGTGGGGGAAGGGTTTTACACAATTTTTCATTGTCTTTTGCTTGTTGGCCTGCTAGACTTGTTGCCTCAAATAGGCCTTCAAGTGGTTCCCATCTTCTTAGGTGAAGCAGAACGGACAACTGGTTACTTCTTGGTAGTCTAGCAGTGAATTTTTTAGTGTATTTAATAACATCAATAAAATTAAAGAGATTAGAAAATTGAAAATTACAATTATAAAACAACTAACTAAGAAGTTTGTCCCAAAAGGGTAAACCAACCAAAATGGTCAATTTTCCTATTCAACATAACAATAACAAACACATAAAATGAGAGAAAGAAAAGAAGAACAAAAACAAAAAAGAAAAGCTATTAAAATCGAAGAAAAGAGGGCTTAAGGGATGTCCTAAGGGACCCTTAAACATCTTGTTTTCTAACTATGGATGATATTCCTAGCTCCTTCCTGAAATCTTCACAAGCATTCACTTAAACAAGATATACAAGAGTTGTTATTACATAAAAGAAAGCAAGTTAAAACCCAAGGAAATAACAAGAAATACCTAGCTAACCATTCCCTCATGGAGATAGATAACATAAATAGCATATAATACTAACCCTCAACCCTCAACTAAAAAGCATACAAATCCCAACAACTCAAAGAGAACATGAAAGTGAAACCACTAATAACTCTAGAGAAAAAACAACAAAGCTTAGGTGATATATTCAACAAGTCTCCATTTATACAAAATCCATCCTCTTATTTATAAGAGAAGAGGAGGCTAGGGTTAGGTCACAAGACACTTGTTACTTATGGAAAAGTGACAAGTGGACCAACCCTAAAATTGTTTTTATCTTTTTCAAAAAGGTAAATCAATTACATTTTATTTCAAAAATATATTTACAACACTTTATTCAAAGTAAAAAATTCAGGAAATTTCAACTTTTGGAAAAAATCGTTGAGGAAATATGACAAAATTTATGCCACCCCATCATTTACCTTGGGATTTATGTCATCCCAATGACATATTTGATTGGTGTCCCTAGTTTTACAACTGAAAATTATGTGGATTCGTGGGGTCAAAGTCCATCAATGGTTGTCAAATTCACCAAGGGTGAAGGGCCATGGCTTGGGGGAAAATGGCTTTCTTTGAAGGGAAAGGGACCAAGGAATTAGTCACTAAAATTAAGGAAATTCTCATTTTTCTATCATTTTTCAGACCTCATTTGATCCCCCCTTGCTATCTATAATTATTCCCCAAGATTGGTGAAGCATGGATTCAACCAAGCTTCAATTGGAAAATAGGGTCCTTGAGCCTGAACACTTGAAAGGACAGTACCACATACCAAATAGCCATGATTTTGAAATATTATGTATTCATTATATAGTTCTTATCACCATATTTCCAATGCCTTTTTTTTGGCACAAATCAGGCTCTGAATGAGCACGATATGGCCCCAAAAAGGTCACACAAAAGTGTTGGTTGGAGGGATGATCTTGAGAAAATTTTGAAATTAAATATGAATTATAGGTTGAATCCAAAAATTAACATCCTACTACAACTCTACATACCTATAGCTAAAATGGATTTATTTCAGTTTATAAAAATTTGACCCCATAGGCCTCCAATTAGGCCCCCTTTCTAGCAATTGTTCATAGGGAAAAACCAAGCCCCTAACATTCCTAAATGTTTGACTGAAATCATGGGTTGAGTTTTCTAATGTGACTTCTATAGCTATATTATATGTCATGTTGCGGTTGTCTGGGCTATTTACAGGAAAAAAATCCACCTTCGGCTGAAGAAGTTATGAAATTAAACATGTAACTGACCCGAGAGGGG
>ML792166.1:132095-157350 GCA_009831015.1 Picea engelmannii | reverse complement strand
GGCAGTCGACGAAGGGGCGACGGTGGCAAGATAGCTCCTCCCCCCTCCATTGTCCCTTTACCTTTTCTATTTATGGTTGCAGGTCGGTGGATATGAAGGCACGGGAGTGGAGATAAACAGAACCGGTCATCTAGGGTTCCATAGAGGTGGAACGATGGGGATGAAACTGTTTTGTGTAGCATCCCCGACCTCACACTGACCGGGGCATGCCACTCCTCAGACGCTTTACTTATCTCTGAAACCGTCTTTGTAACATTCCTAGCGTTCAACATGCCAGGCTATTCTACTCCTGAACACTCTTTCATGCTCAAATACCCATTTGTAACATCCCCGACCATTCATGCCAGACCATGCTACACTGGAGAACACATATGTTCTCTGTGTGGATCATACTGTAACATACTTAGCATCCTAACTAAGTTATGTCTCATATAATTTTCTAACTGCATGTAATTAAAACATATGCACACACATAACTCTTACAGAAGCTTAATATATATATAACGTGAACAAACAAATACGCTATGTAAATGCATGGATTCACACTGAAAAGCAGTAAACATATACATGTCGCATATACATGCAATACCCATAAGCATACAGACAACTATAATCATGCATACGATAAACCCATAAAAATAAGACGTGAATAACAATGCAACATCTAAATTAATCACACAATTGACACTTATCTTTGTGAGAATATCACCAACTGTGTGGAGACCTTCCATGAACTTCCCAGCCTTAGACCACACTATTCATCACTCTCAACAGTGAGTCACCCCCGAGCTAGGACTAAACTCCACCCGGGTAAAGGGTTCCTAACCAGGCTAAAGGCTCATGAACAATAGAAAAGACTCTATCTCAGGAGCTCACTCAACTAACAGCCTATAGTCCCTCATTCCCCACATGCATGTCCCACCCAAGGAAGTGCGCCCCTTCTCTTATGAACAGTCCCTCAGCTACCCCACTTTCCTTCCAGGGCTTCAGCAATAGGCTGGATAGGAAGTCTCAGAGCCCTGCAGCTGTAGTTCAACACCTTCGAAAATCAACCCCCAACAATTCTCTCACCCAGAGAATTGCTCACAGGCCTGACAGCCTGCCTCTTAAATATCCCGCGGGCTTGACAATCCTCTTCTTCAATATCCCATGGGCCTGACAACCCGCTTCTTCAATCCCACTCCCAAGCTAACAGTTACCCAACAGAAGGCTCTGGATACGGGTTCAGGTAAAGTCACGAAGATACAAATGATAACCCCTTGGCTCCCCTCCTCCTGGATGATTGACTGTATATCTCAGTGATGGTTGAATCAGGGAAAGATGATGGTCCCCCTGATGGAGATTCTCGAAATGAACTAAGTCCAACAATATGTATGCATGCCCCCAACTTGACATTTGTCATGTTGGAAGCTACTTTGGCCCACTTGGCCCCAACTTAGAACTTAGGATAACATAATTATCCATACTTTATAATTTAAGAAATATTAATATAATATTCCTTAAGTTAGCCCCTTCCCTTTCCCTAACTAGTGGAGTTTAGTCCGCCATCTCCTTTATCATGGTCGATCTGCGTGTAGCGATGTATTTTATATTAAATATGAGATATGTACAAAAATAGGTGCACTGGCCTTTAACATCTAGGCTCTCCGGCCTAATCAAAATATAAGCATCCTAGCTTATAATATTGGCTTACCAGCCTATAAAACATATCAGATACACAAGGCTTCTTGGCCTCTACATCGCGCGCACTTAAGATGCTACACGCAGTATCCCAGAATGTACACACTTCTTCATTTTACTACGCAGTGCATGCGCGCACTATGCCATGAAACGTGCACAACAAAATGATATCAAATCAGCTCATCGGCTTATGTACATTTGTATATACATTTGCAATTGGGTTTGGCCTTAGGGATATTACAATCCCCTACCCTTATTTATGCATTGTCCTCAGTGCATCATGTACCCATGTACAACTAAATTTCAAACTCCTCAAAAAGATGTGGGTATTCTTCCCGCATTGCATCCTCATGCTCCCAAGTAGCATCCTCAGGACCGTACGAGGTCCATTGGACCTTTACAAGCCTTATGGCTCAATTCCAGAGCTGTTTGATTTTCTAGTCCAGAATGTGCACCGGACGCACTTGAAAAGCGCCTTCTTGCTCCACCTAAATCACATTCCAATCAATAACATGATTAGCATCAGGTATATATTTCTTTAGCAAGGATACATGGAATACATTATGAATAGACATAGATGCAAGAAATGCAATCATATAAGCTACTGGACCAATCCTCTCTAGGATTTCAAATGACCCACAATAGCGAGCTGCCAACTTTGAACAATTTCCCAACTTCAGGGAACTTTTGTTGGCTTTCACTTTCAAGAATACATGGTTGTCCACTTTAAATTCCCTGTGAGTTATGCCCTTATCATCATAGCTTTTCTGCCTGTCTTGGGAAACCTTTAAATTTTGTTTTATTTTCAACATTTTTTCTTCCATTTCCCTGAGCAATTATGGCCCATCCACTGCTCTATCTGATGGGTTATCCCAGCTTACCGACCTGTTGCACTTTCTTCCATAAAGTGCCTCAAATGGGCTCATCTTTAGAGATGCTTGGTACCCATTGTTATAAGCGAAATCTACCAAGTGTAGGTAGTCTTCCCATTTTGATGGTTTATCCATCACATACATCCTCAACATATCCTCAATCACTTGATTCACCCTCTCTGTTTGTCCATCTGTTTCTGGATGATAATTTGTACTAAAATTCAAATTTGTTCCAAATCCATTAAATAATCCCTTCCAAAATTTTGAGGTAAATTTTGGATCTCTGTCAGACACAGTCGTCTTGGGTATGCCATGTAACCTAGCAATCTCCCTCATATAAACATCAACAATGTTCGTTGCCTTGTGAGTGAGATTAACCGGAATAAAATGGGCAGTTTTAGTAAGCTTATCCACCACTACCATGATAGAATCATGTTGCTTGTTCATTATGGGCAGTTTGGTAATGAAATCCATGGTTACAACTTCTCATTTCCACTCAGGAATGGGTAATGGTTGTAGCAAACCAACTGGGTGTCTATGCTCAGCCTTTACTTTTTGACATTCCAAACATCTGGAAATAAAATCAACAACCTATTTCTTCATGCCTGGCCACTAATATTGGCTCTTGACAACTGCAATAGTTTTTTGATATCCTGGGTGCCCAGCATAAGGCACATTATGCATTTCCCTTAGTATCAGATTTTTCAATTCCTGAGAATTTGGTACATAAATTATGCCCCTGTATATGAGAATTTCATCCTCATCCAACTTGTATTCTTCAATTTTCTGCTGCAAATTACCTTGTTGTAATTTTCCCACTAAATCCTTGTATTGTAAATCTGATTTGGCAGTCTCTAAAATTATGTGTTTCAAATCTAACCGATACATGCTAATGTCTCTAGCATGCATTTCATGCACTCTTCTGCTGAGTGCATCATCCACTTTGTTCTCTTTCCCCTTAATATGCTTTATATCGAAGTCATATTCGCCTAGAAATTCTAACCATCTACTTTGCCTAGCATTTAAAATTGGCTGATCAAACAAATATTTCAAAACATTGTGGTATGTCCTCATCTCAAACCTTTTCCCCATGAGGTAGTGTATCCATTTCCTCAAGGCATGTACTATGGCTGCCAACTCCAAATCATGAGTGGCGTAGTTTCTTTCATGCTCCTTTAACTTCCTTGACTCATAACATATAACAAACCCATTTTGACTGAGGACTCCACCAAGTCCCTCTTTACATGCATCTATGCATACAATGAAGTCTTCATTTGGGTCTGCTATCCTTAATATTGGAGCACTTGTTAATAATTTTTTCAAGTGTTGGAAACTCTTTTCACAATCCAATGTCCACTGAAACTTCACACCCTTTCTTTGCAATGAAGTGATTGGGTGTGCAATCTTTGAAAATCCTTCTATAAATGTCCTATAGTATCCTGCAAGGCCCATGAATGATGTCACCTCTATCATATTCTTTGGCACTGGCCATTCTCTAATGGCTTCTATCTTCTCAGGGTCCATTGCTATCCCATCCTTTGAAATGATGTGCCCCAAATAGTGAATTTGCTTCTGGTAAAATGAGCACTTGCTTAATTTGGCATACAATCGATGCTCCCTTAATACTTGCAAAACCATCCTCAAATGATGTTCATGCTCTCCTTCTGACTTGGAATATATTAGAATGTCATCCAAAAAGACAATGACAAACTTGTCTAAATATTCTCGGAAAACACCATTCATTAAGCACATGAAAATAGATGGTGCATTTGACAACCCAAATGGCACCACTTGGAACTCATAATGACCATACCTTGTCCTAAAAGCGGTGTTGCTGATATCTTTCTCTTTAATCCTTACATGATGGTATCTTGACCTGAGATGTATCTTTGAAAAGATCTTTCCATCCTTCAATTGATTAAAAAGATCATCAATCCTTGGCAGAGGATACTTGTTCTTTACAGTCACTTTATTCAACTGTCTAAAATCAATGCACAATCTTAATGTTCCATCTTTATTCTTCACAAACAAGACTGGGGCACCCCAAGGTGACACACTTGGGCGTATATACTCCTTCTTCAGAAGCTCTTCAAGTTGCATTTGCAACTCCTTCAGCTCTGGTGTACTCATTCTATAAGGAGTCTTTGATACTGGAGATACTCCAAGGATTAGATTTATAGAGAAATCAATGTCCCTCCTTGGGGGTAATCCTGGTACCTCCTTGAAAACATCTTCAAAATCTTCCAGGACTACATAATCTTCCAAATTTGGCACCTTCTCTCTAGGTGTCTCTGCCAAATGAGCTGCAATTATTTGACACCCTTTTCTGTAACACTTCTTCAGTTGCAATGCTGAAATCTCTCTTATGGCTATTGCTCTGGGAATTCCCTGCACTTTCCTTAGTTTCCCTTCCTCATCCAAGCAAGTAAATTCTTTGTTATGGTAGTCTAGGATGGCATGTTGTTGGTCCAACCAATCCATCCTAATTAGACAGTCGAAGGAACCTAAAGGTAAGATGTTTAAATCTGCCTGGGTGTTCAATCCATTCATGTCAATAAGACATGACTTAACCATCTCATTAACTTTTCTTTTGGCCCCTATGGCCAGCTACACCAACCAAGATTTCCCATGCTTGCTTATTGGAAAATGAAAACTTTCCACCACCTTAGGATCTATATAACTATGACTAGCTCCTGAATCAATTAAAATAGCAATGGTTTGGTGGTTGATCATACCTTCCACTTCAATCATATGTGACTGATATTCTGCTTGCTTGTTGTCCAGGGTTGCATATATCTTGGGTATATTTCTTCCCATGTCCTCCATTGTTTCATCTTGTTGTACATTATGAACAGTCCTCCCTTTTTCACCTATGTGAGGACAATCCTTGAACATGTGATCCCCTTTACAACCCCAACATTGAATAGGTGGTTGCCTTGGCCTTTGACTTCATGTGTCCATCGTTCTGGTTTCCTTAGGAGTCTGTTGTCCCTGTGGACTATTTTTGAAGAATGGTGGCTTAGACCCCTTCTTCCTTTGATCCATCTTGAATTTATTTTTGTCTTCCCAAGATTTTTAGAACGTTGGCCTTGATTTTTGTTGATCATATAGGCATTTAGCTCGCCTTATGGTCTCCTCCAATGTCTTGGGATCATCATACTGTATTTTTTCACTGATGAATGATGGAAATCCACTCAAATACATTTGAATTTTGACTGTCTCATCCTTGATGAAAGAGACATACTTCGGCAGTTCTAGAAACCTTCTCTCATATTCCTCAATTTTCATACTCCCAAGCTTGAGTTCAAAGAACTCTTTCATTTTCTTGTCATAGTATCTCTTAGTCAAGCATTTCTTCTCAAAATACTTCTTGAATATTCTCCAAGTAACACTTTTCTCTTTGATGTGTTGCACCTACACAAGTTGATCCCACCACATGGATGCTTTTCCTTTGAGTTGATAGATGGCAATTCTACCCTCTACATGCAATTAAAAATACTTTCTCATGCCCAACATCCATGTCTCTGCATATTCATCCTTCTTGTGCTCCTCATCAAATGTAGGAGGTTTGATTTTGTTCATTTCTCCTCGCAGTTCATCCACCCCAGACCTCTCGTACTTTCTAACAGGGGATGGACTTGAGCAATTGTTTGATCTCTTATTGGAATTCCTCGGGGAGTGGTGGTGATGCCTGCTAACACTTCTTGTTTTTATTTTCTCATCATGAGACATGTGACTTCCCGATTTGCTCGAGCCACTCTCCTTATCCAATTTTTTTTCTATTATGTTCAAGCTCTCCGATAACTTCATGTTGAAGTTATCCTGCTGCTCCTTGGCTCTCATAAGCCTTTCATTATCATCTTTATGGCTTTGAACATCCTTCTATAAATTTTTATTGGTCTCTACCATATTTATGTTTTCATCCCTTTCTTCACCATGTCCATTGGAGTTGGTTCCTTCCATGCTCAAATTGACATCCATCCCTCTAACTTCCTCTTCCTGGCTGTAATTTACTGGTGCCTCTTCCATTACTCTGGACTCTAAACTGATCTTGATCTAATCTATTTATTGTTAACTCTGCAAAATGTCCAGCCAACAAAACTTGTCAGACTGACTGTTTCAACAATTTTATGAAAAATATGAACCATTTTGGTTCAATAATTTATCATAAGCCTTTCTTCTGATTTCCCGAAACATTGAATTCCCAATCAATTTTCTGGGTGGATAATTATATTCCACTATCCAAGACCTTTCCAACGCCTTCTCACATGCTCAATTCTGAGTCTTGAGCAGAAAGTTATGGCTTCATGCAACTAGTTGGGGTCTTATAGTTTACCCTTCATTGTTTATGTTGTTCTTTCCCCTTCAAACAACTTTGCGCGCACAAATTTCAATCTATGCTCCTATATTTTCCACGTGCTACAACATCACAGTTAAATCATGCTTCGTGCACTTTAAAACCATTGTGTATCACTTCTTTGTTGCGCCAATAACATGCACGCACTTTTGTGTCACGCACCAATAACTACCGCCCACAGTTTTTGTTCTTGCACTATTACCCGTTGCACGTAGTTTTTGTATCGTGCACTAATATTCCACATGCATTTCACTCTATTCATTGTACCATGACAAAGTTCAATATGCCCCCACCGCGCATCAATACTCTGCGCGCACATACTAAACTATCATGCGACAACATACACCCATATTGCGCATGCGCCAACCAAACTCCTTTGTGCTCTGCCAATACTGCATACACCCTGCACGCCCTTATTGTGTGTGTGTACACCACACACACCTTCTTATGCGTGTGCATTCCGCGTAATGCCAAATTTAGTGTGCGCAACCACACACCATATTCTTTCGCGCGACGCCACAATTTATCACGCGCTCTAGCACGTTATTCCACACGATGCCACAATTTACCACGCGCTCTAGCATGCTATTCCGTGCGGTACCTGCACGCTAACATTTTCCGCGCGATACCTGCATGCTAACCTTTTCCTCTCCATCTATCATGGCTTCACTGTAACTTCAAATTCAACCAATTCCAGGTTTGAATTTGCTAGGACAGATATTAAATCAGTAATATCTCATCACTTGGTTGAATTTCTCCATTATTTCATGAATCCGTCCACAGAAATTGGGGCTTTTCCCCATTTCCGCACAGTTTTTGTTACTTTTTGCCATGGACGCTCTACAACTGAAATTTGGCCACTTCGAATTAAATCCTCTGTGACATTTTTCTTCAACTCAACTTACTCAGCCCATTCAGGCTAAGTGTTGAAAACTGAAGCTCTGATACCAATTTGTAGCATCCCTGGCCTCACACTCGTCGGGGCATGCCACTCCTCAGACGCTTTACTTAGCTCTGAAACCGTCTTTGTAACATTCCCATCCTTCAATACGACAAGCCATGCTACTCCTGAACACTCTTTCATGCTCAGATACCCATTTGTAACGCCCCCGACCATTCATGTCGGGCCACAGTACACTGGAGAACACATCTGTTCTCTGTGCAGAACATATTGTAACATACTTAGCATCCTAACTAAGTTATGTCTCATATAATTTTCTAACTGCATGTAATTAAAACATATGCACACACAGAACTCTTACAAAAGCTTAATATATATAAAACATGAACAAACAAATATGCTATGTAAATGCATGGATTCACACTGAAAAGCAGTAAACATATACATGCCACATATACATGCAATACCCATAAGCATACAGACAGCTATAATCACGCATAGGATAAACCCATAAAAATAAGACGTGAATAACAACGCAACATGTAAATTAATCACACAATTGACACTTATCTTTGTGAGAATATCACCAACTGCGTGCAGACCTTCCACGAACCTCCCAGCCTTAGACCACACTATTCATCACTCTCAACAGTGAGTCACCCCCGAGATGGGACTAAACTCCACCCGGGTAAAGGGTTCCTAACCAAGCTAAAGGCTCATGAACAAGAGCAAAGACTCTGTCTCATGTGCTCACTCAACTAACAGCCTACAGTCCCTCATTCCCCACATGCCTGTCCCACCCAAGGAAGTGTGCCCCTTCTCTTCTCAACAGTCCCTCGGTTGCCCCACTTCCCTTCCAGGACTTCAACAATAGGATGTATAGGAAGTCTCAAAGCCCTGCAGTTGTAGTTTATCATCTTCGAAAATTAATCCCCAACAATTCTCTCACCCAGAGCATTGCTCACGGGCCTGACAACCCGCCTCTTCAATATCCCACAGGCCTGACAATCTGCTTCTTCAATATCCCATGGGCCTGACAACCCGCTTCTTCAATCCCTCTCCCAAGCTAACAGTTACCCAACAAAAGGCTCTGGATACAGGTTCAGGTAAAGTCATGAAGATACAAATGATAACCCCCTGGCTCCCCTCCTCCTGGATGATTCAATGTATATCTCAGTGATGGATGAATCAGGGAAAGATGATGGTCCCCTTGATGGAGATTCCCGAAATGAACTAAGTCCAACAATATGTATGCATGCCCCCAACTTGACACTTGTCATGTTGGAAGCTACTTTGGCCCACTTGGCCCTAACTTAGAACTTAAGATAACATAATTATCCATACTTTATAATTTAAGAAATATTAATATAATATTCCTTAACTTAGCCCCTTCCCTTTCCCTAACTAGTGGATTTTAGTCCCCCATCTCCTTTATCGTGGTTAGTCTATGTGCAGTGATGTATTTTATATTAAATATGAGATATGTACAAAAATAGGTGCACTGGCCTTTAACATCTAGGCTCTCCGGCCTAATCAAAATATAAGCATCCTAGCTTATAATACTGGCTCACCAGCCTATAAAACATATCAGATACACAAGGTTTCATGGCCTCTACATCGTGTGCAGTTAAGATGTTATGCGTGGTATCCCAGAATGTGCACACTTCTTCATTTTACTACGCAATACATACGCGCACTATGCCATGAAACGTGCACACCAAAATGATATCAAATCAGCTCACCAGCTTATGTACATTTGTATTTACATTTGAAATTGGGTTCGGCCTTAGGGATATTACAATCCCCTACCCTTATTTATGCACTGTCCTCAGTGCATCATGTACCCATGTACAACTAAATTTCAAACTCCTCAAAAAGATGTGGGTATTCTTCCCACATTGCATTATCATGCTCCCAAGTAGCATCCTCAGGACCGTACGAGGTCCATTGGACCTTTACAAGCCCTATGGCTCGATTCCGGAGCTGTTTTATTTTCTAGTCCAGAATGTGCACCGGACGCACTTGAAAAGTGCCTTCTTGCTCCACTTGAATCACATTCCAATCAATAACATGATTAGCATCAGGTATATATTTCTTTAGCAAGGATACATGGAATACATTATGAATAGACATAGATGCAGGAAATGCAATCATATAAGCTACTGGACCAATCCTCTCTAGGATTTCAAACAACCCACAATAGCGAGCTGCCAACTTTGAACAATTTCCCAACTTCAGGGAACTTCTGTTGGCTTTCACTTTCAAGAATACATGGTCACCCACTTTAAATTCCCTATGAGTTCTTCCCTTATCAGCATAGCTTTTCTACCTGTCTTGGGCAACCTTTAAATTTTGTTTTATTTTCAACATTTGCTCTTCCATTTCCCTGAGCAATTTTGGCCCAACCACTACTCTATCTGTTGGGTTATCCCAACTTACCGGCGTGTTGCACTTTCTTCCATAAAGTGCCTCAAATGGGCTCATCTTTAGAGATGTTTGGTACCCATTGTTATAAGCGAACTCTACCAAGTGTAGGTAGTCTTCCCATTTTGATGGTTTATCCATCACATACATCCTCAACATATCCGCAATCACTTGATTCACCCTCTCTGTTTGTCCATCTGTTTCTGGATGATAAGTTGTACTAAAATTCAAATTTGTTCCAAATCCATTAAATAATCCCTTCCAAAATTTTGAGGTAAATTTTGGATCTCTGTCAGACACAATCGTCTTGGGTATGCCATGTAACCTAGCAATCTCCCTCATATAAACATCAACAATGTTAGTTTCCTTGTGAGTGAGCTTAACTGGAATAAAATGGGCAACTTTAGTAAGCTTATCCACCACTACCATGATAGAATCATGTTGCTTGTTCATTCTGGGCAATTTGGTAATGAAATCCATGGTTACAACTTCTCATTTCCACTCAAGAATGGGTAATGTATGTAACAAACCAGCTAGGTGTCTATGCTCAGCCTTTACTTTTTGACATTCCAAACATCTAGCAATAAAATTAGCAACCTCTTTCTTCATGCCTGGCCAATAATATTGGCTCTTGACAGCTGCAATAGTTTTTTGATATCATGGGTGCCTAGCATAAGGCACATTATGAATTTCCCTCAGTATCATATTTTTCAATTCCTAAGAATTTGGTACATAAATTCTTCCCCTATATATGAGAATTTCATCCTCATCCAACTTGTATTCTTCAATTTTCTGCTGCAAATTACCTTGTTGTAATTTTCCCACTAAATCCTTGTATTGTAAATCTTATTTGACAGTCTCTAAAATTCTGTGTTTCAAATCTGATTGATACATACTAATGGATCTAGCATGCATTTCATGCAATCTTCTGTTGAGTGCATCAACCACTTTGTTCTCTTTCCCCTTGATATGATTTATATCGAAGTCATATTTTCTTAGAAATTCTAACCATCTGCTTTGCCTAGCATTTAAAATTGGTCGATCAAACAAATATTTCAGACCATTGTGGTCTGTCCTCATCTCAAACCTTTTCCCCATGAGGTAGTGTATCCATTTCCTCAAGGCATGTACTATGGCTGCCAACTCCAAATCATGAGTGGCGTAGTTTCTTTCATGCTCCTTTAACTTCCTTGACTCATAACATATAACAAACCCATTTTGACTGAGGACTCCACCAAGTCCTTCTTTACATGCATCTATGCATACAATGAAGTCTTCATTTGGGTCTGCTATCCTTAGTATTGGAGCACTTGTTAATAATTGTTTCAAGTGTTGGAAACTCTTTTCACAATCCAATGTCCACTAAAACTTCACACCCTTTCTTTGCAATGAAGTGATTAGGTGTGCAATCTTTGAAAATCCTTCTATAAATCTCCTATAGTATCCTGCAAGGCCCATGAATGATCTCACCTCTGTCGTATTCTTTGGCACTGGCCATTCTCTAATGGCTTCTATCTTCTCAGGGTCCATTGCTATCCCATCCTTTGAAATGATGTGCCCCAAATAGTGAATTTGCTTCTGGTAAAATGAGCACTTGCTTAATCTGGAATACAATTGATGCTCCCTTAATACTTGCAAAACCATCATCAAATGATGTTCATGCTCTCCTTCTGACTTGGAATATATGAGAATGTCATCCAAAAAGACAATGACAAACTTGTCTAAATATTCTCAGAAAACACCATTCATTAAGCACATGAAAAAAGATGGTGCATTTGACAACCCAAATGGCACCACTGTGAACTCATAATGATCATACCTTGTCCTAAAAGTGGTCTTGCTGATATCTTTCTCTTTAATCCTTACCTGATGGTATCCTGACCTGAGATCTATCTTTGAAAAGATCTTTCCATCCTTCAATTGATTAAAAAGATCATCAATCCTTGGCAGAGGATACTTGTTCTTTACAGTCACTTTATTCAACTGTCTGAAATCAATGAACAATCTTAATGTTCCATCTTTATTTTTCACAAACAAGACTGGGGCACCCCAAGGTGACACACTTGGGCGTATATACCCCTTCTTCAGAAGCTCTTCAAGTTTCATTTGCAACTCCTTCAGCTCTGGTGTACTCATTATGTAAGGAGTCTTTGATACTGGAGCTACTCCGGGCATTAGATTTATAGAGAAATCAATGTCCCTCCTTGGGGGTAGTCTTGGTACCTCCTTGAAAACATCTTCAAAATCTTCCAGGACTGCATAATCTTCCAAATTTGGCACCTTATTTCTAGGTGTCTCCGCCAAATGAGCTGCAATTATTTGACACCCTTTTCTGTAACATTTCTTCAGCTGCAATGTTGAAATCTCTCTTATGGCTATTGCTCTGGGAATTCCCTGCACTTTCCTTAGTTTCCCTTCCTCATCCAAGCAAGTAAATTCTTTGTTATGGAAATCTAGGATGGCATGTTGTTGTTCCAACCAATCCATCCAAATTAGACAGTCATAGGAACCTAAAGGCAAGATGTTTAAATCTTCCTGGGTGTTCAGTCCATTCATGTCAATAAGACATGACTTAACCATCTCATTAAATTTTCTTTCGTCCCCTGTGGCCAACTACACCAACCAAGATTTCCCATGCTTGCTTATTGGCAAATGCAAACTTTCCACCACCTTAGGATCTATATAACTATGACTAGCTCCTGAATCAATTAAAATAGCAATGGTTTGGTTGTTGATCATACCTTCCACTTCAATCATATGTGACTGATATTCTTCTTGCTTGTTGTCCAGGGTTGCATATATCCTGGGTATCTTTCTTCCCATGTCCTCCACAGTTTCAGCTTGTTGTACATTATGAACAGTCCTCCCTTTTTCACCTCTGTGAGGACAATCTCTGAACATGTGATCCCCTTTACAACCCCAACATTGAATAGGTGGTTGCCTTGGCCTTTGACTCCATGTGTCCATCGTTCTGGGTTCCTTAGGATTTTGCTGTCCCTGTGGACTATTTCTGAAGAATGGTGGCTTAGACCCCTTCTTCCTTTGATCCATCTTGAATTTATTTTTGTCTTCCCAAGATTTTTGGAATGTTGGCCTTGATTTTTGTTGATCATATAGGCATTTAGCTCGCCTTATGGTCTCCTCCAATGTCTTGGGATCATCATACTGTATTTTTTCACTGATGAATGATGGCAATCCACTCAAATACCTTTGAATTTTGACTGTCTCATCCTTGATTAAAGAGACATACTTCAACAGTTCTAGAAACCTTCTCTCATATTCCTCAATTACCATACTCCCAAGCTTGAGTTCAAAGAACTCTTTCATTTTCTTGTCATAGTATCTCTTAGTCAAGTATTTCTTCTCAAAATAATTCGAATCTTCTCCAAGTAACACTTTTCTCTTTGATGTGCTGCACCTGCACAAGTTGATCCCACCACATGGATTCTTTTACTTTGAGTTGATAGATGGCAATTCTACCCTCTACATGCAATTAAAAATACTTTCTCATGCCCAACAACCATGTCTCTGCATCTTCATCCTTCTTTTTCTCATCATCAAATGTAGGAGGTTTGATTTTTTTCATTTCTCCTCGCAGTTCATCCACCCCATCCCTCTCGTACTTTCTGACAAGGGATGGACTTAAGCTATTGTTTGATCTATTATTGGAATTCCCCGGGGAGTGGTGGTGATGCCTGTTAACACTTCTTGTTTTTATTTTCTCATCATGAGACTTGTGACTTCCCGATTTGCTCGAGCCACTCTCCTTATCCAATTTCTTTTCTATTATGTTCAAGCTCTCCAATAACTTCATGTTGAAGTTATCCTACTGCTCCTTGGCTCTCATAAGCCTTTCATTATCAGCTTTATGGCTTTGAACATCCTTCTATAAATTTTTAATGGTCTCTGCCATATTTATGTTTTCATCCCTTTCTTCACCATGTCCATTGGAGTTGGTTCCTTCCATGCTCAAATGGACATCCATCCCTCTGACTTCCTCTTCCTGGCTGTAATTTATTGGTGCCTCTTCCATTACTCTGGACTCTAAACTGATCTTGATCTGATCTATTTGTTGTTAACTCTGCAAAATGTGCAGCCAAAAAAACTTGTCAAACTGACTGTTTCAACAATTGTATGAAAAATATGAACCATTTTGGTTCAATAATTTATCATAAGCCTTTCTTCTGATTTCCTGAAACATTGAATTCCCAATCAATTTTCTGGGTGGATAATTATATTCCATTGTCCAAGACCTTTCCAATGCCTTCTCACATGCTCAATTCTGAGTCTTGAGCAGAAAGTTATGGCTTCATGGAGCTAGTCGGGGTCTTATAGTTTACCCTTCACTGTTTTTGTTGTTCTTTCCCCTTCAAACAACTTCGCGCACACAAATTTCAATCTATGCTCCTATATTTTCCACGTGCTGCAACATCACAGTTAAATCGTGATTCGTGCACTTTAAAACCACTGTGTTTCACTTCTTTGTCACACCAATAACATGCGCACACTTTTGTGTCATGCACCAATAACTACCGCGCACAGTTTTTGTTCTTGCACTATTACCCGTTGCACGCAGTTTTTGTATCTCGCACTAATATTCCACATGCATTTTTCGCTATGCATTGCACCATGCCAAAGTTCAATATGCCCCCACCGCGCATCAATACTCTGCGCGCACATAATAAACTAGCGTGCAAAAACATACACACATATTGTGCATGCGCCAACCAAACTCCTCTGCGCTCTGCCAATACTGCATACACCCTGCGCGCCCTTATTGTGTGTGTGTACACCACACGCACCTTCTTATGTGTGTGCACTCACCGCAATGCCAAATTTAGTGCGCACACCCGCACACCATATTCTTCCGTGCGGTGCCACAATTTATCACGCACTCCAGCACGCTATTCCACGCGGTGCCACAATTTACCACACGCTCCAGCACGCTATTCTGTGTGGTACCTGGACTCTAACATTTTCTACGCGATACCTACATGTTAACCTTTTCCACTCCAGCTATCATGGCTTCACTGTAACTTCAAATTCAACCAATTCCAGGTTCGAATTTGCTAGGACAGATATTAAATCAGTAATATCTCATCACTTGGATGAATTTCTCCATTTTCTCATGAATCCATCCACAGAAATTGGGGCTTTTCCCCATTTCCACCCAATTGTTGTTACTTTTTGCCATGGACACTCTACAACTGAAATTTGGTCACTTCGAATTAAATCCTCTGTGACATTTTGCTTCAACTCAAATTACTCAGCCCATTCAGGCTCAGTGTTGAAAACTGAAGCTCTGATACCAATTTGTAGCATCCCCGGCCTCACATCGGTCGGGGCATGCCACTCCTTAGACGCTTTACTTAGCTCTGAAACCGTCTTTGTAACATTCGCATCCTTCAACGGGACAAGCCATGCTACTCCTGGACACTCTTTCATGCTCAGATACCCATTTGTAACGCCCCCGACCATTCATGTCGGGCCACGCTACACCGGAGAACACATCCGTTCTCTGTGCGAAACGTATTGTAACATACTTAGCATTTTAACTAAGTTATGTCTCATATAATTTTCTAACTGCATGCAATTAAAACATAGGCACACAAGGAACTCTTGCAGAAGCTTAATATATATAAAATCTGAACAGACAAATACACTATGTAAATGCATGGATTCACACTGAAAAGCAGTAAACATATACATGCAATACCCATAAGCATACAAACAACTATAATCATGCATAGGATAAACCCATAAAAATAACACGTGAATAACAATGCAGCATGTAAATTAATCACATAATTGACAGTTATGTTTGTGAGAATATCACCAACTGCGTACAGACCTTCCACGAACCTCTCGGCCTTAGAACACACTGTTCATCACTCTCAACAGTGAGTCATCCCCGAGATGGAACTAAACTCCACCTGGGTAAAGGGTTCCTAACTAGGCTAAAGGCTCATGAACAACAGGAAAGACTCTGTCTCAGGTGTTCACTCAACTAACAGCCTATAGTCCCTCATTCCCCACATGCCTGTCCCACCCAAGGAAGTGTGCCCCTTCTCTGCTCAATAGTCCCTCGGTTGTTCCACTTCATTTCCCGGGCTTGAACAACAAGACGGATAGGAAGTCTCAAAGCCCTGCAATTGTAGTTCAGCACCTTCATAAATCAATCCCTAGCAATTCTCTCACCTAGAGAATTGCTCACAAGCCTGACAACTCACCTCTTCAATATCCCACAGGCCTGACAACCCACTTCTTCAATATCCCACAGGCCTGACAACCCGCTTCTTCAATCCCACTCCCAAGCTAACAATTACCCAACAGAAGGCTCTGGATACGAGTTCAGGTAAAGTCATGAAGATACAAATGATAACCCCCTGGCTCCCCTCCTCCTGGATGATTCACTGTATATCTCAGTGATGGATGAATCAGGGAAAGATGATGGTCCCCTTGATGGAGATTCCCGAAATGAACTAAGTCCAACAATATGTATGCATGCCCCCAACTTGACACTCGTCATGTTGGAAGCTACTTTAGCCCATTTGGCCCCAACTTAGAACTTAGGATAACATAATTATCCATACTTTATAATTTAATAAATATTAATATAATATTCTTTAACTTAGCTCCTTCCCTTTCCCTAACTAGTGGAGTTTAGTCCCCCATCTCCTTTATCGTGGTCGGTCTGTGCGCAGCGATGTATTTTATATTAAATATGAGATATGTACAAAAATAGGTGCACTGACCTTTAACATCTAGGCTCTCCGGCCTAATCAAAATATAAGCATCCTAGCTTAGAATACTGGCTCACCAGCCTATAAAACATATCAGATACACAAGGCTTCCTGGCCTCTACATCGCGCACACTTAAGATGCTGCGCATGGTATCCCAGAATGTGCACACTTCTTCATTTTACTGTGCAATACATGCACGCACTATGCCATGAAACGTGCACACCAAAATGATATCAAATCAGCTCACCAACTTATGTACATTTGTATTTACATTTGCAATTGGGTTCAGCCTTAGGGATATTACATTTTCAATTGGGATAGGGCCACCACTCAAAGAAATAGTGGGTAGATTCTTGCACGCATGGAAGTGGACCGGGCCCCCTGTTTTAATTTTTTCTACAAAAGTGGGTTTTTTCACTTTGGAATGGATGGGGAGGTCATGGTTTCGACCTTGTCCCCCTTCATTTTTTTGATTTGTGCTCATTTTCTAAGTGGGGAAATAGGAGAAAAGGCGGGGGTCCATATTTCAAACCCCCTAGCCTCCAAAATTGTGTGCACATGCCTAACAAGCTCAAAAAACTTAAAATTTTAAGAGGTCCATGGAGGCTTGGGCCTGGTCCCCAAGAGGAGTTTGAATCCCCTCCTTCTTGTAATTTCACTCATGTAAACACTCAGGTACATCCATAACCAATAAATTAAAATTTGAATCAGCAAACAAAATTCTTAACCAACAAACAACTTTAAACCAGTAAAAAACATGGCATGCAATCCAACCTTTTCAGTAAAAAAAACATCATGCCAACACAAAATCCTATCTCTAAACAACTAAAACCAATTGCTTGGAGATGAAGGGTATGGAGTAACTACTTTGGGATTGATGTTGTTATTCAAAATTGTATGGCCTTCTTCATAGAAAATGTAACATCACCAAAACACTAAAAAAAAATCCTAATATTGTTTCTTGATAACATGGGAGTGATTTAAAATGTCGATACACTTGTTAAATTTATTATTGTAACATATTGATCTATTGATCACACTTATATTGACTTATTATTTGAGGACACTTGTGTGCAAGTGATCCGGTTATGGTACATTATGATTTTGTTTCGATTATGAGTTATATATGATGATGATGATGTATTGTGAATTATTGTTACTTTCAAATGTATATGTATTGATAGATATTATTGACTAGTTCTCCTGAGTGTGCAGGACACATGACAAGTTATGGATGTTGATGGCATCAATGGACTTCCTTGGACTTCGGATTGAGTCAGGGAGTGGATTGTATTTTGCTTGAGTATTTCATTTTACGCACATGTGATATATGATTGATTACAGTATGATTTATGTATATGGATTATTGACACTATATTTTCCATGGATGCAGGCTTGACGATGCTTGCTAATCCGAATCACATAAGGAGTAAAGCGGTCATACATAGAAACTAGACATTTGAGGGAGAGGTGTGTTAGCATCCCTCTCACACCCTACTAGCACTCCCGTCATTACATGAACTGTAGGTTAATGATTACCTAGTTCGAGAGGTCCACGATGCCATGAGGGTGGAGTGAAACAGTCACTCACAAAGAATTCTAAGGGGCACACAATAAGATGGAATCCGTATTCCTTAGAATCCCTTAGTCTCACACAAGGTCGATCGAATGGAGTGTTGACTCCAAGGGGTCGGAAAAACTTCCAAAACCAGTCAAAGGTGAGTGGAACCCTTGGAGCACGGAGGTGTGTATTGAAGGGCACGTCACGTAATTAACATGTGAGTCAATAAATCTAGATGACCTAGAGAATTAATAAAATTCTTAGAACTTGATAGGACAGGATATTAATTGATCAATAAATAATAAACTTAGAAACAAAACGAGAGTCTAAGCCTAAATCTAGACTAAGTCTAAGTCTAAATTTAAATAAAGGACTAAATAAAATATGAAATAAGTTAAAAGATTTGTGATAAAATCAAAATCTAGGAAAAGAGGGAATAAAAACTTAAAGGTTGGGAAAACTGCACATGTGTGCATGAAATTAATAAAAGAGATTTTTAAAATAGAAATAAATAAAACATGAGGGATTTTTAAAATAGAAATAAATAAAACATGAGAGAATAGGTGTACACATAGAATATCATCTTGAGTCAAACTACCACTAAGTCTAACTAAAAGAAGACTCATAATCCAACTCTAACTAAGATCTATTTAGGGGACACTCATTGAATGAGAATTTGGGGAACAAAGAGACATCTAAAAGCGAAAATAAGAACACATTAGGGAATGCGAGGAAAAAACATTTTTAAATAAAATAAAAAGGATAATTACAAGTACAACTTTGAGAAACTGTGACAACAACATATGTTGGGTGAATAATAATTTAATTTAATTGTTAAAAATAAATTAGTTGTGCATGAATTAATAATTTAATTTAATTATTAAAAACTAACATACAAGATATGATTACATAAATTATAAGCCTAACAAGAATCATTATCTTAGCGTGAAATGGTAGCATTATTGTTACACATCAATTTTGAATTTAATCTATTAAATAATACGATAGTCCTACTATATAAAAAAACATATGGTTCCCTCGAAGTCAAGAATTTCGTCGGAAATTCAAATCTTAACTTTGAATCTGATCATACTTGGCGATATTATGACCGGGTTAGGAAGGACAAATTTTAACACTTAATTAATAAATAATTAAAATTAGGTTCTAGTGATGGAATCACATAAAGCAAAGGAATTTTCTAATAAATATTTATGTGTATGTTGAAAATGAGATTTAATCATAATATTCCATCTTCATCAAGTGAGAGGAACTTATTGTTTAATTGACTACTTTAATAAATAATATAAAATTCTCTATGTTGACTTTTTATTTACTGTCAATCACCATGTAAAGTTGTTAGGCATCATCATTTGTGACTCTCTTTTAATCAAGGTTGATAGTAATAAGTGTGGTATTATGTTTTTACCTTAGAAATTCATAAGCCACTCAGAAATACTTTGTTATTAATAGCTCACCTTTCTCAAGATAAGGATTGGTTTTAAAGAATTGATTCAATTATGTTGCAAATCATATATTCTTTAACAATGAATGATAATAATAATTAAGGATATAGTTGTAATGAATAGTAGTAGAATTAATCATGTGTAGTGTTGATAATAATTAACATGGTTGTGAATTTGGATTTTTAATTAATGTTAATGCTTGGATGATCATTTAAGCATCAAGAATTGTGCTAGTGCTTAATGCTTGTAAGTTATGTTAAAGTTAGAATAGGTTCTTATTAAAACCTTCATTGTGGTAATATGGTGTTAGAATTTGGAGTACCTTTCTTCTTCTCAGTTAAATTAATTTGTATTCAATACATAGGATCCAGTTGACAACCTTTATAAGAAAAAATTTAGGAAGTAAACAAGTGTAATCTCACGACTGGCACGAGTCTATTACATATGGTATATGGTAATAACAATGATTTTGTAATGGAATGAAACCGGACAATTGAGTAGTTTCTTATGATGTGAAATTTGAATGAAGAATTGACGAATTATGTACTAGTATAATGAGTTATTGAATGAATTTAATTGCGTTATGATTTAGTACCTTACCGCCAAATTTAGTCCTGAGTCTAGGTTAGAGTTGGTTATGGGAGTATATACCTTCATGTTCCTCGGAAAAGTCACCAGTCCTGAGACCTTAGAAGGTCAAAATAAATTGGATGAATCCTAGACTTGAGCGTTGATTATGTGTCTTGAAGGTCCTAACCTTGCAGGGTAGGTTGGGCGGGTAGACATATTTTGTTATCTTAATGTGATATGGTTGATCTTGAATAATAGTGATGTTGTATCTAAATCTTGTTGTGTAGTGATATAGATTAGAATGGAATGTGTAAATATTGATGTATGTTATTTTCGCATAACACATGTCCTAACTGATGTTTCAAAAAAAAAATTTACCACTATTGTACTCACTTACATTTATGTCTTAACGGAGGGGTCGTTACAATTATATATATGTTATGAACTCTTACTACTCATTAACTTCCCTTTTAAATTCTCTTTTGTTACAGGTGGAAAGCCAAGATCTACATATTCAATTCTCATTTTTGTCCATCAATATTATTGATATGGCTACCCCTATTGTTCAAGGGTAAGGTTGAACAAATCATTTTAAATCATTTTTTGATGTTATAACTTTTTGACTTGTTAGCTCAACGAGGAAATCCTTCTAAGATATTTTTCTCAACTCCTTTTTCCTTAAAGTATATTTCTTAATAACAGTCCTTATCTTAGACCATTATTTTTGAGGTATGGGGTCTTGTTAATAACCTCATCTCTTTATCTATTTATAGTTTTAACTTCAACCCTAACATATTTCCAATCCCCCCAATCTTATTCTTATTATGAATGTTTAGTAATCTATCTCAATACTTTCCCATTCTCTAGTATTGATACCCATATGAATTATATATGTTCTTGTTGATTCCAATTACAATTCAATTAATATAAATATACCTAACCTAACATACATTCCACAACAACCAATCAATTAAATACGACTTCACTCTCGTCACTTAAGTTAGCAACCATAGGAAAAATGGGTTATTACAAAACATATCCATCCCAACTGTTAACAAAACATAATGGCACACGAATTTCCATGGATGATTAATGGCATATCATCCTTCCCATATACCCAACCATCATGGCAACATGTACGAGAAATATGCAAGGATTTTTACCAACGGTGTAATTACTCACAAGTCCAATTATCTCTAGTCATGTATTACTTGGAGGTTGACACCATTAATTCGACCTACCCTCCATTAACACTTGTACGATTTCTACATTCACTTGAGTTTGTGTGAAGCTGCATTCTTTCCCTTATGATTTCATATGGAGGTCAAGTGTTGAATGTTAGCTCCACTTCCTTTCCTTGCATTGTTTCTTTTGGTTACTGTCATGGAATTTACATGTAATCTCACTATTTAGTTCATTGAGGGAGTCATATCTTTACTAGTTTAGCTGTGTAATTCCAAGTCATCGTCTTCTTATTTTATTAACCCCATATGTATGTGCTAACAACGCAAAGAACATCTTCTCTCTATTTTGAGGTCTCTCTCCCATATGCAGGAGTTACCAAATGTTTAGGCAATGCCATAAATCTACAGCTATGGCTTTAACAAGGTAAGAATTTTCATAACCCTTTCGAACTTGCGGTTCAACTATTAATATATCTCACAACTTACAATAGTTTTGCAATATTCTTAATCCGGTAATATTTTATAGGATTTTTTATTTATTACACCAAAGATAGGTCGAGCCCTTAGTGAGTGTTTGCTAGCCACCCATCAGGTAATAAAGCTTAAACTCTTCGGCATACTTACAGAACCCTCTATGTATTTGACTCTTATTTCAATGTATATAACATTCTTTCCTTCTGTCTTGAATGCAAAGGTTTGGCTCGAGCTCACCCTTATGCCAACCCTGTACACAAACGTTATCCAGGTAGAAACAATTTTCCCTAAATCGAGTTGAAAAGTCAGATGGATATGAAACATACCTATTGAGGTATTGATGTATTTGTTCTTGTATTTTAATCATAGTGGTGCTAGCAGGAAAAACCCCCATTTAACTACACTAGGGTTCAAAATGTAGGTAGAGAGAATAACCATCTAAAAGATAATAAATTCTCTATACTACCCCAAACATACCAAAACTAATGTATAGAAAGAAAACAAATAAGAGATCGGGTAACTATACCTTTGATCCCACGTCTGGTGATGATCTCCTCGCACTTGGAAGTTCCATTGACTGCACGTCTCCTCCCAGGTCTAACATGCATCCAAAGATTGACAAACAAAAAACTACAAGCATGATATTCCATATATAAGTTAGCATTAGATGTTAGAATGTCAAGCATAAATCAATAAAAGTACTCAAGGCACCATCATTTGGGACAAGAAAATGTGATTCTTTTATTCATAACACAAAGATTATACCTTTACAATCTAATTTGGCCACCGTTCCACGAACCTGGTCTGGGATCCTCTTCACCATGCTCCAAGTGCAACTTGTATGAACTTCTTCTCTCAAGCTTCTGATCTCTTCTATGAAAGGGAATGGGTTAAATGGAGGAAGAAGGGGCTAATGAGGGAATGTTGAGGCAATTTCTCACAAAAGGCAACAATATCTTGGGCAAGGAGGGGAAGTGAAATCGGGTAGAGTTTCATTGTTATTATGCTTAGATCTAAAATGATACCCCAACACCTCCTTTTATATGACAAAATGATGGTTATTTGGTTGGGTGACAGGCTATAGCAGGTGGACTAGTTGGGAAACATCCAATAGCCTGTAAATTCAATGAATTCCTTGCAACTTTTTATTTTTTACAAATTTTGCAAGTATACGCGGGTTGTAATGGTGTAGCATGTGTATGTATGCAATTTGTAGTGGTGCATAAAGCATATGTACATAGAAAGTAATGGTGTAGGGTGTGTACATCTTCTAAAAAATGGTTTTTTAAGAAGAGCTACTCAACAATGCTTTGGAAAAATATGCAAGTAAGAGGGCCAAGGCCATGCATGCATGAATAGGGAAATTTGGGGCTATAACAGATGCCCCATAATGTGTGAGGTCAGAAGAGAAACTGATGGCTGAAATACATGACAATATCTTCACTAATGTACAAAATCGAGTGAGCCCGGGACTAGAGTTCGGGAGGTGCCATCTGCAAAACAAAAATTGTCTCTCCGAGGTCGGCATACCCATGCTTGGAATGAAATAAATCATGGATGCCAATAAAATACACTGCAAATCCATGTCATATAACTATATAAAGTGTATCCACGAGTAATACATAGCGGATCTACATCTCAAAATCAAAGATATACAAATATAGTATCCATCTTCAAGAAGCTAGTGACGCCTGATGGCTGGAGATGAGGTATTCATAGCTCAAGCAACAACTTCAAGATATTCAAAACTTAGGTAGGAGTATAATGGGAGTCTATAAATCACTACCCTGAGGTCTTTGATGGCTCGTTGGGAAAATACATGAGGATCTTGATAATCAGGCAGAGAACTTCATCAATTTTGAATCAGAACTTGACTGGAATCTCGGGATGGCCAACTCATGAAGCCAAGAGACAAACTACAGAAAGATCGACTCAGGTTGGGTGAAACTTACCTTGTAAAAAAGCATGAACGATGATCAAACTCAGGCAGCATGACATTGACATAAGTTCATGATGCAGGAGGCAACGCAAACTCTCCATGTGTTTGGAAGAGTAACCAAATGGAGGAGGACACAACTCTATGTAGCGAGAACAACTTCCTAAGGTCATAATATATCCCAATGCTTGACGAAAAAAAGGAAGGATGTGCTTTGTCCAAGGGAAACTCTTTGTGTTGGTGAAAAAAGAATACATATTTCCCGTCCCCTCTTTTTGGGATATTTGACTTTTTTGTCTTTTTTAATTTTTTAAAGAGATTGAAAAATAATAAAAGAATTCTATGTTACAAAGGAGGGACGAGTGTCACAAGCAAGCATAATATTTCCAAGAACAAGGAACACACTAATGCTCAGAGAAAGGATATGTGTGCAGGAAAAGGACACTTGGGGAAAATTCCTCCATGGGTCAAGGTGTCAGGTCGCAGAGGCAAAGTGCTACAAGGCTTGCCTATAAGGCATGCTTCAAAGGTTCAGTTGAAAGCAACATGGAGTCGGCATTATGTTGGATTACTAAGAGGGGGGGTGAATCATTAATAACGTAATTATAATCATTTTTCTTCAAATGTTATATCAATGTAGAATTATTATCCAATAATGAGCAGTAATAAATAAACAATCACACACATACACAGTACACCAGTGTTTTACGTGGAAACCCAAATCGGGAGAAAACCATTGAATGTTTTTTATTATATGTCTTGAAGAATTACATTCATTGGAAGCACCAACTTCCTTTGTTTTCAAACTGCAACTGGAAGGAGGCTCCAACCCGCTAGTTTCTCAGGCTACAACCTGAGGGAAGCTCCAACTCCCCAAATCTCTGGCTATAACCAGAAGGAGGCTACAACCCCCAATGTTCTCCAGCTACAACTAGAAGGTGGCTACAACCACCTGTCCTTGCCCCATCCTACCACCCTGAAGTAGAAGTAGAATGATGGAACCACTGTCACACTATCACTGTGAGATATACTATTGTAAACCTGTACCAATAAATCTGAACCATGCATCAACCATGCATCAACCTGTAC
>ML792166.1:90637-112832 GCA_009831015.1 Picea engelmannii | reverse complement strand
TATTCTTTGATGTTCTGAGGCTCCTTTGTGCACGGAATGATCTTATTTACAATGACTCAAGAGGATTTAATGGAAAATATCTTACCAGTCGTATCAACCAATTAATCCAGGTGATGAGTGAAAATCAAACAAATCTACAGCCGAATCTCTGCAATTTAATTCATGATGGGTTGACGGCGGAGGCGCGGATGGTGATGTGTTTTATCGGTAGGTTCAAATGGTATTTTTTTATTCACACGCGAATTAGCAACTAATGAAAGTTTTGGAATTAATTATCCCTTTAAATGCATTGAATCTAAATGTATCTAACGTTAAACCAACCCATCGTGTCACTTTCCTAGTGGGGAAGTCGGGAATCGGCAAGGTGCTATGAGATTTTTCGTTGATGTTCGTTTGCAAAAAAAACCATCGACGTTGATCGATTTCACCGTATGGGTTTGACAAGGCACAACTAGCTCGGGATAAAACTAAGTCGTAATGTTATACAATCTAGCAAGGATACATGGTAGATGAGGATAGGAGGTTTGATCGCATACATCAATCGGAGTCAGGTTTTTCAACAAGATGCGCGTGTTAAAATAAACCCAGGGTTGTTGATGCTGAAAAGGTATCGGGGATCGGCGATCGGGGAAAAACTCATTATGTTCTCTACGGACTTACTTTCTCAAAAAATCGTTGATGTTGAAATGCTTCAGGGATCATCTATTGGCTATCGGCAATATCTTCATGTAATTACTTGCCATGAAAGAAATCTTCAGTTTGCCAACGTTGATGAAGATCGACGCTCGGTGACTGTGGTTTTCTCGAGTGCATTTCTTTCATTTTTAATTCCTCCCAATGTTGAATCTTTGAGTGCATCGGGGAAATGTTTTAACTGTTGATTCTTATTCAGAAGTTCAATATTTTAAGTCGTGGATTTTCATAGTTTGAAGCAAACTTTTAAAGACTTAATGAGAGCCAAAATGGTAAGCAAACACAACATTTTCCACAATGAAGATGAATCAGACAGTGCAAAAGATCAAGTGGTACCCAAAAAGTAAAATTTTACATAGGCTTTTTAGGGTGTGTTGAGTGCTCAACAAATGGCGACTTACTAGGCAAAAGAAGAATCTTTGTCCCTCCTTCATGCTCAACTGATGCAAAGTTGGTGGAGAACTTCACTGGTTTTAAATCAGAGCCAATTTTACCCTCACATTTGAAATCCTCGGCTTGATGCTTCCGGGTCTGCCTATGGGGTTTTTAACCTTTATTCCTCCTTCATTTCCTGTAACCCTCACTCATGCCCTCTTGTACAAAATTATAGTAAAGTGTTCACTGGCATGGAGCCTTTCGTTACCTTTACTCACTTGCTATGGTGTTTCTCCACTGCCAGCGAGCATCCATAGCCCCGGCGGAGTCACCTCGACATCACAGATATTGCTCTACTGCCAACGAGCGTCCATAGCCCCAGCGGAGTTATCTGCATACCCTCTCCTACTGTTCACTCATTTGATAAAGTCAATTTTATTTCGGCAGAACGCACTGAGTGAGTGGGAGAGGATGACGTATGTTTAGTTTGCAAAGTGAGATGGTTAAGGTGAATATGTTGCTAGCTTTGTCTTCGGGTTTCATGTATTCCTTTTTAGTTTTCCAACTTTCCTTTAAGGTTTCACCCTACCACCAGGAAGACACTTCTGCATTTCTCCAAAGTTTTTCATTTGTGTAGGTTAGAGGACCCCTCGAAACAACTGTAGGTTCCTCAGCGCTTCTTTTGTTGTAAGTGAGCAATGAGATAGGAACAGAGTTCGCTATATTGCATGATTTGAGGTCAACAATTGTATTTATAAACACAACCTTCAAAAGTGAGGAAATCAGAACAACAAAAGAAAATAAAGGGAAAATTGCAATCGAGCTAGCTGAAACAAAACTTATGAAACATGCAAACGAAACATAAAACGAAACTCAACAAAAAAGGAACTTTTTTTATTTTTATTTTTTTTAATGGAAATACTGTTTTAGGGCTTGGCCATTTACTGGGAGGGCATCAGGTTCCCCCCTCAGGTTCTATAACTGATAAGTGCCTGCCCCAATATTCTCGGCCACCTAGAAAGGTCCGAGCCACAGATTCTGAAACTTAGAATGTTTGCCTTTAGGTTCATTTTCTCTGTCCCATTTTAGGACTAGGTCTCCTATTTGAAAATTCTTCTCTTTAGCCTTACGCTTGTCAAACCATGTTTTAACGATATGTTGGTGAGCTAGGAACTTTGATTTAGCTTTGTCCCTCTCTTATTCTAGCATGAGCAGAGTGTCAATTCTTTGTTCTATAGCCAATGAAGGTTGTCCTCCGGAATCTTGGGCCAGTTGAAGAGATGGAAGATAAAGACCATTCGGGAGAATGGATTCTTGTCTGTACACTAGAAAGTATGGTGGATTTCCTATAGATTCCTTGGGTGTGACTCTATCTACCCATAAATATTTGTGGAGTAAATTATGCCAATTCCTTTGGTTATTTGCAACCGTTTTCTTCAATATCCTTACTAGGTTCTTATTAGTTGATTATGCCACTCCATTTCCATGTGGGTAGTAATTTGCAGAGTATCTAATTATGATTCCTTTGTCTAGAGAAAACTCTTTCAATAGGGTGGAAAAGAAGTAAGTTGTGTTATCAAAAACTAGGAAAAAAGGGACACCAAACCTTGTGATCAATTGTTGTTCTATGAATTGGATTACCACCTTCTCGTTTACATGGGTCAGAGGGATGGCCTCTTCCCATTTCATGAAATAATCAGTGGCAGTAATTATATACTTATGTTGTTTTGAAGGGCTAGGTGTAATTTCCCCTATGATATATAACCCCCATTTCTCAAAAGGCCTAGAAGCGGTCATTGTTTGGAGTGGGATTGTTGCTCTCTTCTCTCTCCCAACACTTATTTGACAAGTTTTACAATTCCTAGCATAGGTGTGAGAATCCTTGAACAAAGTGGGTCAATAATAACCATCTCTCGGTATCTTATGAGCGGTGGTGTTTCCTGCAAAATGTCCACCGGTAGGGCCATCATGGAGCTCCTTAAGAACTTTGTCTGTATATTTACGTTCGAGACATATTAAAAGTAGCCCATCATAATTAATATGAAAGAGTACCAAATTTATGAGGCGATATTGCGTAGATTTCAACCTGAGAGCTCTCATTCCCTGGGGTTGAGGTTTTTTGGGCAAGTCCCATGGTGCAAGAGATAAGTCAAATCCCCATACCAAGACTCTGGCCCTGGGGAAATGTATGAAGCTTCACCACACCATAATTGCATTTCATTCTCCCATCTGGAATCTTCATTTACTTGGTCCTGGGCTTCAACTGCAAGTTTGCACAACCCTTGCCCTTTAACTAGTTTGGAAGGTTTTATATCTAGATCAAATTCTTGGACCACTTCCATCCAATTCCCTCTTCTTTCCCCCATCTCTTGTTGAGTGAACAAGGATCGGACTGCAGGGTGAGGCACAATTAATTTGGTGTGGTTCTTGAGGATGTAAGATATGAAGTGTTTCATTACCTTATATACCGCATAGGCCTATTTATCAATAGCAGGGTAATTAAGTTCAGCTCCTTGGAGATTAGTGCTCATGAATGACATTGGAGCCTCGTTGTTTTCATCACCCTTCTGAGTCAATACTGCAGCTAATGATTGGTCGGAGGCAAAAGTATAGAGGAAGAAATCTCTATTAAAATATGGACTCTGTAACATGGGGGCTTGAGATATAGCAATTTATTGTTGAAAGCATCCTTTCATTCATCGTCCCACTTAAATTCAGCATCCTTGTGGATCATATTTTGTAATGGTCTGACAGTCTCGGCGAAATCAGTTGTGAATTTTCTTACAAAATTGATTTTCCTGAAGAAGGATTGCATTGCCTTTTTTTTGTGAGGTAACAGGATTTGAGTTATAGCTTTGACTCACTCAAGGTCTATGTGAATTCCAACTTGGGATATAATATGACCTAATAGCTTTCCTTCCTCCACACTAAAGATATTTTTCTTAGGGTTTAAAGATATACTGTATTTTCTACACCTTTTGAAAATCTGGGTTAAGTGTTGGATGTGCTCCTCTTTGTTCTTTGAATACACAGTTACATCATCCAGATACACTACCACACACCTATTGATCAGTCCTTGAAATGTTATGTCCATGGCCCTTTGGAAGGTCACCCCCGCGTTGATTAACCCAAAGGGCATATGTTTGTAAGCGAAAGTTCCCCACTTGGTTCGGAAGGTAGTTTTCAAATGGTCTTCCTCCGAAACCAAAACTTGGTTGTAACTCGAGAAACCATCCAGTAGAGAGAAAATATGAGAATCGAACACAGTCTGCAAGAGTTTCTCCATTGGTGGGACTGGGTAGTTGTCCTTTTCTGAATCTTTTTTGAGGTTCCTAAAATCTACGCATAAGCGAATTTCTCCAGACTTTTTCCTCACCGGAACCAAATTTGCTACCCATGCGGAATGTCTTACCTGGAAGATAATTTTGGCATCTAAAAGTTTCTTCAACTCTTGAAACATGAGATGTTCCAAGGATGGATGATACTTCTGTAGCTTCTGTTGAAAGGGTTTCACGTCAGGTTTTAATGGTATAGTGTGTTGGATGATACGGGTATCGTAAGTTTTCAGATCTCGGTAGGACCAAGCAAAGACATCTTCATATTGTCTGAACAGTTTGAGATAAGATTTCCTTTCCTCTTTAGATATAGTCTTGCCAAGATTTATATTTTTTGGGTTTTCCGGGGTTCCGAGATTTACAGTTTCATGCGTGGGACAGGAACTATCAGTCTTCGCATTTTTGGGCCCCTTAAATCATTCTTTTAGGTCAAAAAGATTTTCTAAATTAGCTATCCCCTTCGGGATTGTGTGAGACTTCGATTTGTCAGTTGGTTGACCTGCCCAAGGATCAGTTTTCGTTGATTGTTCCTGGAATATTTCATCATCAATAGCTAAGTCTTTAAAATTATCTTGGTTATTTAGAAATTTTATGATATGTTCATCCCCTTCAAATACTTTCCAATTAGAAATGTTGTTAGGCATCGATGGTTTGTAGAGTAGCTCCACAGTGAACTGGGAGGCCTCATAATATTCTAAAGGTCACAGCCTTGAAGCAGATGTGGCTAGAGAATTAGCAAGGATATTCTTTTCTCTGGGGATCATTGTAATATTGAAAGCTTAAAAATTCTTTGTTAACCTATGCACTTCCTGTTGATAATTCTTTAGGTGTGGGGAATTGTAATGTATAGTATTCCTTACTTGTCTAACGATAATCTCCGAGTCTATGAAAACCTTCAATTCTTTGGCATTTAATTCTATGGATTTCTTTAACCCTTTTACTAGAGATTCATACTCGGTAGTGTTGTGTGTGCACTCGAACTCAAGTCTACAGGATAAGAAATGACGTTTACCTTTTGGATCAATGAGGATGCACCCTGCCCCAAATCCTTCCTGTGATTTAGATCCATCAAAGTATATGGTCCAAATTTGTGAGAGAAAGTTAATTGTTTCTTCCTTCTTATTACTTTCTTGCTCTCCTATCTTTTGTCCGGTGATTTCTAACATAGGTTCTTGACAGAAGAGGGTTTCCTCTGTCAGTATCGAAGATTTCTCTTGAAAAACCATTTCAGAATTTTGAGTAAGAGGGACATTAGATGAGAGAGGGGAGAATTTTTCGAAGTAGGAATCAAAGGAATAATTTCCTAACACTGGGAAATTTGTCGATGAGGGTTCAATCAAGGTTTCTAGGTCAGTGATAGTATGTTTCAAAAACCTTTCCCTATCAATTATGATCATATTCTTGTATCCCTTCAGCGGTAGCCAAAGGTGTGCCCAATCTGTGCTAAAATATCCGTTTAACTTCTCGGAACAATCTCATCTTAATAACAATCCATAAGCTTCTAGGATATCTACTACAATGATGTCAATCACTTGCACAAACTTAGGATGCGTGGCTATTCTAATCATTACAACTTTAAGTTCTCCCATGACCTTCACCTGGGTTCTGTCTAGTTGTATTACATGTTTATCTCTTTTGAAAGGAACGACATTTAATTTCTTGCAAATAGACAGTGGCATAACATTGGAATATCGACCAAACAATTGTGGAGGTTCCTGTCGAAAACTTCAAACGTTAAAAGGAACGGTGGGACAAAGGGTTTTACCTTCTTATCTTCCAAGCAGGTATTCACAGTTGGTTTATTTACTAGATCTATGGAAGTCAAATTTATTTGTTGTTCATCACCTGGCATAGGGTTTTCTACTGATTTCAAAGCTTGTAGCAGGAAGTCTTTTTACTGAGGGATTCTACATATGTCCATAACTGATATATTAGCCTTCAACTTCTTCCAATATTCAACTATGTTGTACTCCAGTTTGGGCAATTCTCGGGTATGGATGCTAATAGGCTTCTTACGGGGAGAAAAATGTGCTTTCGGGTGATCGAGAGTCGCTCTTCCTCCTGGAGTTTGGGTAGTAGTAGGATCTTTTGAGACAGGCGGACCCTTACTTCTCATTTGCGCAACTGAGACCTCTACGGGTGTTTCTTGAGATTCAAATAGGTCGTCGGAAGGCATAATTAGGTCAGGATCCCATATTAGCATGGTTGTATCTTCTCGTGGATCAATATCTTCCTTATTAGCGACATTTATCGCTGAACCGCTTGGTTTTTCAGTTAGGGAAACCTCATCTAGAAACCGGTTGGCCATCAAATTCATGGCATGCACCCATTGAGGGAATTCTCTTTTAGAGTGGTTTTCTTGATGATAGGTACAAAAAGAATCAGATTCCACATTTCCTAGATATTTATTTAAGTTTGTTGGGGGAGGTTCAATTTCTTTGAACGGTGGGTTCCTTTTAAAGAAAGGCTTATAGGGCCTTTGTCCTTGGTTTCCCTCCCCTGCACTTCTTTTCATGTCTATGATATCGTTTGATAATTTCTTAACCATGCTTTGTAGATCTTCTATGTCTCCATTACCCTTGTCGGGAGTATGTTCTGCTTGTTTTCTTGGTGGTATAGTCAAAAGGAGTCCTCTCCTGGGAGGAGGTTGAACTTATTTCTTAACTAAAGAGACCTGGCCTTATTTACAGCCTTTCATCTGGAATTCTATCATTTTGGATTCTTCAAAATTCTCAGCTAAGGTTCGTTTGGCAGCCCTCTTCACAAACATGGAAATAGAAGTTGGGAGCGCATTAGCATATACTTCGATTTGCAACTCCTGAGTTGGTTTAGCTTCGGGCTAGAATTTGTTTAAGATGGTTATGAATCTTTGATTGAAATCTTTAACCTTCTCTTTTGAACTCATGGTGGCTGCGAACAATTCAGCCATCAAAGCTCATGTAGTGGTTTCTTCAGCGAATTTATCTAGAAAATCCTTTTGAAACTTTGTCCAACTAGTTATGGATCCTACAGGTAAGTTGAAATACCATGTGAAGGAGGAGTTCTCGAAAATGTAGGGGAAAAGCATGCAAACTACGTCTTCATGTTGGAAATTCATAACTCTGATCGCTAGTATGAATTTCTTGATATGATCTTTAGGTAATCCTGAGGTTTCGACGTCGAACTTAGGAAGTAACTTCTCTGGATGTCGAGGAAGGTTATGGATTGGTCCTGGGAGAGCTAAAGAATCTCTGGCCAACCAGGGTTGATTATTCTGTGGTGGGTTTCCCCTTTCTTCATTATGGTCGTTGTTGTCTTCCATATCTTCAGATTCTGAGTTAAACTCCTCCTCTTCCGAAAAATCATCTGGTTCAGAGACGTTGTTGGCTGGAGTTTTAGGGATTAGATTAAGAGGATGTTCGATTTCGATGATTGCAAAATCTATTAGGTCTTCTACTGTGTACATGAAAACCTCGTCGGGAGTATTGACCACTGGTCTACTTATTTTTTGTCTTCGAGGAAGTATCGGAGCTAACGACAACGCACCGATCTGTTGGGCGTATGCTCTTGTGATTCTTCTGAATTGATTTAATTCCTCGTGAGGGAGAGCGTAAGGTATGTCAGGGAACAATCTTTCTTCCTCGGGCTAGGGTGAGTTACTCATTTTAGGAGTACTCATCACATGTGGGTTGTCTTGGGAATGACTATCCATGCATGTGGGCTGTTTTGAATCTACAGGTTGTCTGAAATATTATGTGAAATATGTGTTCAACCATTCACTCTCAGACCCTCCTTCTAGCACCATTTCTGTTGATGGGTCCTAAATCCCTTTAGTTCAACATCAAGAACCAAACCTACCATCAAGGCCCAATTAGACTCTGCAGTGTTTAATACTGGAATGGTTCTCCAGATCTTGCGATCCAGCCAATTTAATCAATGGGCTTTATGTTTTCTTGTGAAGGCTTCTCCTTCAGTTCAGACTTTCTCTTTTTGTATTTTCTCTTAGGTGGGACCGGTATAAGATGTAAGCCGGTACAAACCAACTTGGCAACAAAACAGGAAAAGGTTCTAAATACTGGAGGAGAGGTTGATCTTGGGATAACCCGCTACTCAAGCATGCAGACGAAAATTCTATACCACAGGCCTAGTACTAATATGTTAACCATGTGAGCATCCAATTACTATCTAAGATACTAATTGTCAGAAAGAGAACACATATATGATCAGATAATGGCAAGCAAAATAATTCACCTACTCTAATCATCCATCACATAATAACACAACGATTCGTCTTCATCATTAAAGAAAAGAACTGTAAAACATTGCATCAAATATCTTAACAATAGATTTAATATCTCTTACTCGTTACAACATCCATTCATGAGACGAGATAGGAAATAGTTCTTCTCCACGTCCAATCACACATGCATTTGATGAAAATATAACTTGTCTCTGGTCCAGAAGGACTTCTCAATTAAAGGCAGCTTCAAAATAATTCTTAACAAACCAGAAAAGAGAGTTTCTTGCAACAACCATCGACCCTTAACTAATTGGTCGATGCTCTTATTTATAACATAAAATTAACTAAAAATAATGGCTAAAGTGTAGTTAAGCAAAACATAATTCGCCATGTGTCGTTCTCTCCTAACAGTTTTCCAACAGCCTCTCAAGATATCACTTTGAAAATGGTGACTTTTCTCATACTCTGACCAACTAATGAACAACTCCTTGTAGGTGTGGGCGTATGGAAATTTGTTTTGTTCCATTGGAGCCACACAAATCCCTCTGATCTTTACTACATGTGCCCGATATTTCACCAGATTGATGCTTAACTGTTGCAGCACAGCCCGATCTCTTATCGGGTGTTCCATAAATTTTTGCACCTGTCATGGCGTTGTGTCGGTCACCTTTGCTAGATCTTCATCCCATAACGAATCTTTCTTGGTGGATGTCTTGATGACGGGTACCGGTTTTGGAGTAAATTCTAGTTGTTTTTCGACCGCTGGGGACAAACTTTCTTCCACATCTGGTCCCTTTAGCTTCGACGCTCTTGGAGATTTCCTGGTGGTTGGTTTTCTTGGAGGCATTGTTCCTGCAAATGAAACAATCCTTTAGGACCAACATACAGAGCAATATTGGATCAAAAATGTATATTTGAAGTGAAAACAAAAAAAATCCAGATTGGTACATACCTGTAACGCTTGCTAAACTCTCTAGTTTGATACTCATGGGGGGGGACTCGGAAGCTTTTGAACTGCTCGTTTCGTTCTTCTTTGATGTTTTGAGGATCCTTTGTGCGTGGAATGATCTTGTTTACAATGACTCAAGAGGATTTAATGGAAAATATCTTACCAGTCGTATCAACCAATTAATATGGGTGATGAGTGAAATTCAAACAAATCTACCACTGAATATCTGCAATTTAATTCATCATGGGTTGACGACAAAGGCACAGAGGGTGATGTGTTGTATCGGTAGGTTCAAACGGTCTTTTTTTATTTCTGCACGAATTAGCAACTAATGCAAGTTTTGGAATTAATTATCCCTTTAAATGTGTTGAATCTAAACGTATTTGGCGTTAAAACGTCCCATCATGTCTCTTTCCTAGTGGGGAAGTCGAGAATCGGCAAAGTGTTATGAGAGTTTTCGTTGATGTTCGTTTTCAAAAAAAACCGTCGACGTCGATCGATTTCTCCATATGGGTTTAACGAGGCACAACTATCTCGGGATAAAACTAAATTGTAATGTTATCCAATCTGGCAAGGATGCATGGAAGATGAGGACAGGAGGTTTGATCGCGTACATCAATCAGAGTCTGTTTTTTCAACAAGATGCGCGTGTTAAAATAAACCTAGGATTGTTGATGCCAAAAATGTATAGGGGATCGGTGGTCGGGGAAAAACTTGGTATTTTCTTGTTAACACAAGGATCTGCAGACTGTTTCTTAAAAAATCAGACAGAAATTGAGGTTTACCTTCAATTGCATTATGGTGTAAATCATGTGGCATTGTGCCCATGATTTCCACAGGAAAAATGAAAAGATTGGAGGCCTAAGTAGCTCAAACACCCTCTCTCCACCTATCACATCTCCCTTCCTGATACCTCCTCACACCTCTCTCGTTCCTCTGCCACCTCTGCCTTTCCCTTGCTACCACAACCTCATCCCAGTCTCTGCTCCCCCCAATCACTTCCTTCCACATGGTCGTCGCTCACTCGTTGGGCCATGCAAGTTTTCGCCAAGCACCTCGCTCCACATCACCCCTGCGCATACACTATCAGATTGCCACCTGCAAATCTCGCATTGGTCACATAAAAAGACCATTCATGGCCTCAAGGCATGAGGATGGACTCCCAGAAGTCATTAGAACTGTCTAAGAAAAGTTATGGGTGTCAGGCCTAGTCCTAATCCCAATGAAGACAATTATTGAAGATTGTGGGAAGCATTTGAGACCTCTCCTCATCCCATAAATGGAAAATGTTGCAAAGAGTAGCCATGAAGGCGCACTTACGATCCGAAGCTTCCTTATGGGAAATGTTTCCTATAAAGAACATAACTATGCCTGGCTCACATCTGACATCATGAGGTCTGCACAACCTGACAGAGTGGGTGTTGACTGAAGGCTTTAAAGGCAGTGATCTAATCACATTCCTGGTGGTTACATCATTTTAGTATATATAGCCAGTTTTGATATTTTGTTAAGGTTGAATGGTTGAGCTAGACTCCCTATTATTGTAATATTTTGATTGAGAACAACTAGCTCTCTGGTTATGTATTTGTTTTTTAGACATTTTGATTAATCTAAGTCATATTTCTTACTCCATCTTATTTGCCTCTAATACTAAGAGAGTTCATGTTTGATTGATTCACATGGATTGTTGTAACTGTATTATGATAAATGTTTGATTATAGTACTATTATGATTTCTTTCAGCTTCCTTGAAATTTGAATCCAAGAGGACCTTGTGTTTAAGTTTTTCCTCCTTAGGCTGTTGGAAAATCTGATGTTCATAGAATACCTTTACACCTTTCTCACTAAATATTCCTCCTACTCACCCTTACTCCAACTTATTGACTGAAGTTGATTCAAGACCTCAATGGTTGGTGCATGCTAGTCCATATTTTTGAGTTAGAATGTTATTATTATTGAGTTTTCTCCATTTGACCACTCAAAACTCAATTACATGTGACATATAAAATGATGGGTACTGGGCTTACCTTCAATGCAATCTGAAGATGACTTATAGTGCTAACATTTCTGGCATTGTTGCCAGGGAACGAATTAAAGACATTTCCCCGGGATAGAACGACAAAGAAACTTTGATTCTGAAGGTGCATCAGATATCAGTACCATTGAAGATTGCAACTTGCACCTGGCGACTCCACTGTTTTGAATCCACTATTTCAGTTATGGCTCCTAAAGGCAGACATACGAGGTCCACTTCACTGATGCCTCTAGCAATGTCTGAAGCTTACCAGAGGAAATTATTAGAAAGGGAAAGATTGCTCAAAAAGGTACCTCTACTATTATACCAAGTTTTTTTGATAATTTGCATAATCCCTCTTTACAAACTCCAGTGATTGTTTCTTGTTCTCCTATTATACAAACTATTTGAGTTTCAAGAAATTTAAGTTTTTGGATTTTTCCTACCGATTTCTCTCCTCCTATTCTTGTTTTGGATGGAGACAGCTTTGACAACCCTTTCTCCCCCGAAGTTGTCAAGTGGAAGGAGAGAGATTTGACCTCAGAAGAATTTCCTACTCCTCCTCATATTAGAGTTGTTGCAGTTGCAGAAGGGGAGAATTTTGTTCCCTCAAGCCCCTTGTCTTCACCTCCCAGGAACACTATCCCAGTTTCACATAGCCCAACTCCATCCCCTCCTTTTTCTCCTCTAGTTCACACTCCAATGGTAGGAGCCAATCCCCCCAGAAATAGGATGGAAGCTATAATATCTTCTAGGTATGCCCCTCTTGTTTTGCCTCAACCTCTGAATGCCCTCCCAACGGATGGCTACCTTAAGCAGTTTCCCAAGTTCACAGGCAAGGGAGACATAACTGCAGAGGAACACCTTGAATCCTTTTACAGTTTTACAGATTGTCATGTCATCATGGATGCAGATGTATGGATGAGGATTTTTATTCATAGCCTTGAGGGTGAAGCTAGGAAGTGGTTTAGGGCCTTGCCTCCTGGGTCTATTGATGGGATTGAATCCCTAGATGAATCCTTCATAAAGAATTGAGGGGATAGAAAGGATTTCCTTTACTATATTACAGAGTTCGGATCACTGAAGAAAAAGGAAGGGGAATCTATTTCTGACTTCTCAAAGAGATTTAATAAAATGTATAGAAAAATTCCCACTGAGGTTAAGCCTACAGAAACCTCTGCAAATATTGCTTATTCTAGTTCTTTTGACCCTGATTTCTACCTCATGTTAAGAGAAAGGATAGCAACCTCTTTGGCTCATATGCAATATGCATCCATTGAAGTAGAATCCAATATTATGGCAGTTTATGAGCTTAGGAGTAAGGATGATAGGGACAGAAGAAGGGGAAGGTCTAAAACTTCAACCTCTTCCTCTGTTGCCCACCCTTAAGATGATGAGCTTACCAAATTAGTAAAATATCTTTCTATTGATATGGAGAAGGTAAAACTTGAAGCAAGACATACCTATAGGAATACTCAAAAAGTTGATAACATAGGTACCTTCAGGAGACTTAATAATGCTCCTCAGATACTTCCAAGAGAGCCCAGAAACAGATGAAGGGATGATCAAAGGATCCAAACCCCTTTACAAAACAACCTTGTAGATGAAGACGATGAAGAGGATGATGAAAATGATCTTGAGATCCATTCCTTGGGTGACACCCATCCATCCCCTCACTTGAAAAAGTCTACATATGGGGAGTCCTTGATGGATAATCAAATAAATGAATTAAGTAAGGGTGAGAAGGAAAAAGAGAATCCTAGTAAACATAATCTGAGATTCTAAAAGGGGGAAAATACTAATGCTTCATATCATCCCTCAAAAACAGAGAATTATGCTAAGGCTTTGACAGTTGGCAGCAAGAAAAAAGACGCTCAAAACCCCCCAGTTTTGATTGAGGATCTTACCCCAGAAGTCAAGGAGATTCTGAAATCTCCATCTTCCTTCAGTTTTGGAAGTGAGATCCAAAATATCAAGATCACTATACCATTTTTGGAACTGATAAAAATTGAAGAATTTAGAGAGTGTCTTTCTGAAGTGTTTTTGCCTAAAGCCTCCTCAAAATCCACTAATTCAATAAATCTGCGAGATGAAAAGACAACAGTCATCTTAGGTCCTTTGATAGAAGAGAGAGATGATTCATCCCCTCCCTTCTATACATCACCGAACATACATGATAAAGTGTTGCATAATTGTTTGTTAGACTCAGGGGCATCTCACAATATCATGCCCAAAAGAGTCATGGATGAACTTGGATTAGAGATCACAAAGGCCTACCATGACTTATATTCTTTTCACTCTAGGAAAGTGAAGTGTCCTGGGGTCATCAAAGATCTAGTTGTGACCTTATTTCAGTTGCCCATGAAAAGTGTGGTCATGGACATTTTAGTGGTTGATGTTCCCCCAAGTTTGGCATGTTATTGTCAAGATATTGGATAAAAAGACTTGGGGGAACTTTACAAATGGACCTCACATATGCCACTGTTCATGTATTTGGGGGTGAGCATAGAAGACTTTACAGGGAAGCTCAGATGGCCTACATCATTAGTGATGAAGCAGACCCCACTAACCATCCTATTTTTTCTATTGACACTGACTTGGGATCCAGCCTATTGCAACTCACTGATGCTCCTGAAAACCCTCTTAAATTCATAAAACAATCCATCACTTATTGTGAAACCCCTCCTCCAACTACCCATGTTTGGAATATTTTCTTTGATGGAGCCTCTTCTAAGGAAGGTGTTGGTGTCGGAGTGGCATTTGTTTCACCTTGTCAAGAGACTATACCTTTGTCCTACCAGCTAGAATTTGAAACTACAAATAATGTGGCGGAGTATGAAGCTCTTGTTTTGGGTTTAAGGGCTGCAAAAGACATGGGGATTGAAGAGATATCAGTATTTGGGGATGCAGAACTAATTGTTCATCAGATCAAAAATATTTATCAATCCAAGCACCCTAGGCTTAAGACTTACAGAAATGAAGTATGGGACCTAGTTGACAGTTTCTTCCTAGCTTTCAACATTTCATTTATTCCAAGAGAGAAGAATACCATGGTTGATTCTTTGGTTGTTTTAGCAATCCATTTCATATTCCCATTGCCACCTTAACTCAAATATGATGTAGGGGTGAAATATAGACCCTTTGTACCTGACAATATCAAGCATTGGAAGGTGTTCAAGGATGATAATGAGATAAAAAAGTTTCTTGAGTTTGTTGATGAGTTCTTTGCATTACATATTCATCAAGATCATGATTCTGAAAGTAGTCCTCACGCTGATGTATTTTTAAATAAAATCGCTAATCACCATATTGTTCAGTTGCCTAGCAACCACATTCTGAAGGGACTATTTCCTTTAGAATGGTTGTTCGATGGGAATGATGTGGCAGTAAAGGTTGAAGTCTCAATTGATGATGTTGATATAACTGAGTACAATATTGGTACAGAGAAAGATCCCAAATTTGTCAAGTTGTCAAGCAGCTTGTCAAGAGAGCAAAGGGCCAAATATGTTGAGTTGTTGAAAGGGTTCGCTGATGTGTTTGTCTGGACATATGAATATTCCAAGACATATGACACAAATATCATTGAGCACAAGATCCCATTGAAGGAAGAGTCCAAGCCATTTAGGCAGAAGTTGAGACAAATAAATCCCATGTTGCTGCCCATTATGGACAAAGAAGTAAAAAAGATTTTGGATGCCCCAGATTATCATTCCTTTGAGGTATTCTAAATGGGTGGCCAACTTGGTCCTAGTAAGAAGTAAGAATGGAGAAATAAGACTTTGTGTGGATTTCCGAAATCTGAATAGAAGCTCTAAAAAAGATAATTACCCCTTGCCCAAGATGGAACACATATTACAAAGGGTGACAGAGGCATCCAGGATGTCTATGATTGATGGATTTTCTGGCTACAATCAAGTCTCTGTCTTACCTAAAGACAGAGAGAATACAACCTTCACCACTCCTTGGGGTACATTCATGTACGCTAAGATGCCCTTTGGATTGATGAACATGGGAGAAACCTTTCAGCAAGCCATGGACATAGATTTTATAGGAGAAAAGGACAAGTTTGTGGTCATTTATTGGATGACATAAAAATGTTCTCACAATCTGATAAAGAACATTATGATCATCTGAAAAGATTCTTCTTGAAATGCAGAAAATTTGGTCTCTCTTTAAATCCCAAGAAGTCATTATTTTCCATGAAAGAGGGGAAACTGTTGGGGCACATTGTGTCAACTAAGGGGGTAAAGATTGATCCAACCAGGGTAGAAGATATCCAATCTTTTTCACTCCCTAGATCCAATAAAGAAGTTCAGTCTTTTTTGGGGAAAATTAATTTTCTGAGAAGGCTTGTTTCAAATTTTGCTAAATTGGTAAAGTTTATCACAGCCATGTTGAGGAAAGGAAATGAAATCAGATGGACCATTGAATCTCGTAACTCTTTTGACCAAATAAAGAAGGCCTTGATTGAATCACCTGTGCTCATCAGTCCTGACTACTCCAAGGAGTTTTTGATTTTCTCTTTTGCTTCATTTAACACAGCAGCAGTTGTTTTATTGCAGAAAAATGTCGAGGGGTTAGAGCAGCCCATTTCCTTTTTCAGTAGGGCACTGAGAGATGCTGAAATAAAGTATGACAGCATGGAAAAACAGGCCTATGCTTTGGTTAAAGCTCTCAAATATTTCATAGTTTATGTGCTACATTCAAAATTCATTTCACATGTCCCTTCTGCTTCTGCGAAGGAGATCCTCATTCAGCCTAACATAGACGGAATAAGGAGCAAGTGGATTGCCAAGATCCTTGAATTTGATCTTGAAATAAATCCCACCAAATTGGTTAAACGCTAAGATTTAGCTAGGTTGCTGGCTGAATCTAATTACAAAGCCTTGGGGGTCAATTTCATCAATAGTTATTCAAATAATCAACAAGTTGAGTTGTCTGATGAAGATCCTCAAGTCACACCCCAATTGGCAGGATGCACTTGGTACAAGGACATTATATTTTTCCTACAAAAGTTGCAGCCTCCTGATGGCATGGAAAAGAGAAAGGTAAGAGCTTTAAAGCTCAAATCAATTAAATATTGTCTGATTGATCAAGTCTTATATTGGAAAGACCCTTTAGGAGTGCTATTGAGGTGTATAGACCCAGAGGAAGCCCAAAAGATCATGTATGATTTTCATGATAGTTCATGTGGGGGGCATCACTTCTAGAGAACCACAGCCTATAAGATTCTCAGGGTTGGATATTTTTGGCTTAGCCTCTTCACTGATGTTTGTTCTAAAATACGGCTTGCGTTAAGTGTCAAAAGTTCTCTAGAAAGTTGCAGCTCAATTCTTTGTCATTGAAGCCTATGGTAGCTTCTGGACCTTTTCAACAATGGGTCCTAGATTTTAATGGGGAAATACACCCTACTTAAAGTGGTCAACATAGATGGATCGTGACTACCACAGACTACTTTACTAAGTGGATAGAAGTTATCCCCATAAGAAATTATTCCCACAAAGTAATCATTGGTTTTATTGAGGATATTGTGGCAATATTTGGTTGTCCAAACAGAATTTTCATTGATAATGATTCAGCTTTTAAGGCTGAACCACTGATTAAGTTTTGTGAACAATTTTGGATCACATTGATTCACTCTAATCCTTACTACCCCCAAGGGAATGGACTGTCAGAGTCCTCTAACAAGTGCCTTATTAAGATCATCAAAAGACTGTTAGAGGACAATAAGAAAGCATGGGATTCAAAGCTTAAATTTTCTCTATGGGATGACCAAGTGACAACAAAGAGATCTCTTGGTGTCTCTCCTTTTCTTGTGTATGGAGTTGAGGCCATCTTTCCTTCTCATCTCGCCTTGCCTGTGGAAAAAATCTTCCAAGACTGCCAGGGAGAACCAGATGATATGATTAGAAGAATACAGCAGTTGGTAGAAGTGCAGCAGACTAGGGAGCAACTACTAGACAAAGCACATGACCATCAACAGAAGATCAAGCAGGCCTTTGACAATAAGGTAAACAAAAAGGATTTACAGCTGGGAGATCTAGTACTCAAGTGGGATGCACCTAAACAAGATAAAGGAAAGCACGGTAAATTTGAGGCCTTATGGATCGGCCCCTTCAACATTTTTGAGGTTTTTTCAAATAACACTTGCAAGTTGCAGGATTTGGAGGATACTGAAGTTTTTGGTAGCCTGTAAATGAGCATTTTCTGAAGAATTTTTTTACTTAAGCCATGAGTGGCTTCCCATGTCATTGTAAATATCATTTTTATTTTGGTTTTGGTTTTTATAAGTGACTCCACAGCCCAATACTAAGGCATTGAAACTGCAAAAGGAGTTATTAGAGCCTCACAGGGAGGTCTCTATCCCCCATGGAGCCTATATGTTAACACAAGGATCTGCAGACTGTTTCTTAAAAAATCAGACAAAAATTGAGGTTACCCTCAATTGCATTATGGTGTAAATCATGTGGCATTGTGCCCATGATTTCCACAAGGAAAACGAAAAGATTGGAGGACTAAGAAACTCAAGCACCCTCTCTCCACCTATCACATCTCCATTCTTGATACCTCCTCACACCTCCCTCATTCCTTTGCCACCTATGCCTTTCCCTTGCTATCGCAACCTCATCCCAGCCTCCACTCCCCCCAATCGCTTCCTTCCACATGGTCGTTGCTCACTCATTGGGCCATGCAAGTTTTCGCCAAGCACCTCACTCCACATCACCCTTGCACATACGGTATCAGAATTCCACCTGAAAATCTTGCATTGGTCACAGACAAAGAACATTCATGGCCTCAAGGCGTTAGGATGGACTCGCAGAAGTCATTGGAACCGTCTGAGAATAATTATGGGTGTTAGGCCCAGTCCTAATCCTAATGAAGACAGTTATTGAAGATTGTGGGCAGCAGTTGAGACCTCGCCTCATCCCATAAATGGAAAACGTTGCAGAGAGCATCCATGAAGGCACACTTACAATCTGAAGCTTCCTTATGGGCATTTTTTCTTGTAAAGAACATAACTATGCATGGCTCACGTTTGACATCATGAGGTTTGCACGATCTGACAGAGTGGGCACCAACTGAAGTCTTTGAAGGCAGTGATCTGATCACATTCTTGGTGGTTGCATCATTTTAGTATATATAGGCAATTTTGATATTTTGTTAAGGTCGAATGGTTGAGCTAGACTCCCTGCTATTGTAATATTTTGATTGACAACAACTGGTTCTCTGGTTATATATTTGGTTTTGAGACATTTTGATTAATCTAAGTCATCTTTCTTACTCCATCTTATTTTCCTTTGATACTGAGAGAGTTCATGTTTGATTGATTCACATGGATTGTTGTAATTGTATTATGATAAATGTTTGATTATAGTACTATTATGATTTCTTTCAGCTTCCTTGAAATTTGAATCCAAGAGGACCTTGTGTTTAAGTTTTTCCTCCTTAGGCTACTGGAAAATCTAATGTTCATAGCAGACCTTTACACCTTTCTCACTAAATATTCCTCCTACTCACCCTTACTCCAACTTATTGACTGAAGTTCATTCAAGACCTCAATGGTTGGTGCATGCTAGTCCATATTTCTGAGTTAGAATGTTATTATTGTTGAGTTTTCTCCATTTGACCACACAAAACTCAATTACCTATGACATATAAACTAATGGGTACTGGGCTTACCTTCAATGCAATCTGAAGGTGACTTCTAGTGCTAAAATTTCTCTACAGACTTACTTTCTTAAAAAATCGTTGATGTCGAAATGCTTCGGGGATCGGCTATCGACAATATCCTCATGTAATTACTTGTCACGGAAGAAATCTTTTGTTTTCCGACGTCGATGAAGATCGCCACTCGGCGACTGTGGTTTTCTTGAGTGCTTTTTCTTTCATTTTTAATTCTTCTCGATGTCGAATCTTTGAGCGCGTCAGGGAAATGTTTTAGTTGTTGATTCTTATTCATAATTTAAATCTTTTAAGTCGTGGATTTTCATATTTTCAAGAAAACTTTTAAAGACTTAATGAGAGCCAAAATGGTAAGCAAACGCAACATTTTCCACAATGAAGATGAATAAGCTAGTGCAAAAGATCAAGTAGTACCCAAAAAGTAAAATTTTACATAGGCTTTTTAGGGTGTGTTGAGTGCTCAACGGTATGTTATAGAAATCCTCTTCTTCCCATGACCCAATGCTCAAAACAGAGGTCCCTTCCTCCTTCCCCTCCAACGAACTCATCAAATGACACTGAAAACTAGGAAAGGGATTACTTGTATTTTTTTTTAAATTTAAATTTTTCCTGATTTTCAATTTTTGCATGGGAGAGGGTGTGTGTCATTCTCCTCTCTTTCCTCCTCTTTTTGGATTTTATTTCTTTATTTTCTTCAAATGCGTGCAAAATCAAATCTTTGATTATGAATTTGACTTTAACTTTGACTTTGACCTTCATTGACGAAGCCTGAGAATGAGGCTGGATGAGACGATGTCAGAATGTGGCATGGGGAATGCCATTGGAAAGGCCTCAAAGATACCATTGAGATTATACAATCAATAATTTGATCTTATCCCATCTAGGAACTCAATTTTGGTTAGGAAAGTATGCTCTCTAAAACCCCGATTTGCTCATGGGGCCCACAATGCCCAAACTTATGAAATATGCCACATCACCATATGATATCCAATTGAGGAAAATAAAGTATCAACGAAAAGGTATCGATGAGTAATTAAATGACATGGGAATGTAACCCTGTGATGAGGTTTTTAAGCATTCTTCTCACTACCCTGAAACTCTATCATGCAAGTTGGTTAGACCATCTTGCCTCAACCAATTTAAAGATTTGTGATAGATCTAGTTGGGTCATACGATGTCAAAATGAAGCAAATGAGGTACCATTGGAAAGGTCTCTAAATCCTATCAGGAACAACGTTTAAACTATGAACCATTATCACCAAATTGGCCTCTGAAACTAGTCCTGAAATAGTGAAGGCTCATTCTCAACAACCGAAGGTTGAAACTAGGCATATGGTATACCATTGAAAAGGTATCTCAATATATTAAATTACTTAGAGGACTTTTTTTCCTTTTAATTTAGATATCATAATGGAAATTGATAAGGAATTCACAGCTATGGATTTTGGCCATTTAGGAGACGTGCAATTCGTGACCTTCATACACTAGTAATACGAACTCAAAATTTTGCATATGATATCCCATTAGAAATATTATCCTAATACATATAGGGTTAAATCACTGTATTTTCTATACAATGAACATATTTCACTTTATTTCCTGTGAAATACCATGTTCAGATGGGACCTGCCTAGTGACCAGCGAAAGGGGCCAATGTTGAAAATTTTGCAAACCGAGTCCTCGGCTAATGAAATATGAGCTGATAAGCCTTGACATAGGAAATTATATATGGTATGGTTTCAAAAATAAAAAAATAATACTAGTATGGCCTCCCCTAGGGGAAATATTGGGGTTCCAAAACAAGTTGAACAAGGTCGGATTGAGCCTGCTTGGGTTCCAACAAAATGTTGTTGGACATAATGATATTGATGAATGTTATTTAGATGCCCAAAAAGGTGATAGTAGGCTAGGGGAAACTGGGAATTTTAAATCCATTTATCCCTACTATCCCTCTAATTGATGATGGAGGCACTAACCAAAATAAATCTAACACCCTATAACTTGTTTGAATTGAGACCAAGTGACTTGAAACTGATGTCTGATACTCTTATAGTGTCTAATAAGTCAGTATGTGATCAAATGAATCTATGAATGTAACCCTGTAAGGTAGCTAGAGAGGTAGTGGGGTCCACTATATTATTAAATAAGGCCCACTATGGTAGTTAGATATAATAAATGTAAGAGGACTTCTTAGAAGGTTCTACTTCTAGAAGATTCCTCCTCTAGAATGTTCTTAGGTGATGGTAGCACTATATAAAGGGGTTCAAGCAATGTAATGAGACATGAAGAGAAGTATTGTGTTTGGAGCGGTAGCTCAATAGGAGGATGCCCCCTTGAAGAGGCAAGTGAACAGGAGAGGATCCCTTCCATAATAGGATCCATTGTATGGTGTTGCCCTACCTCAAGGGTTTTCTTCTAATAAAGTGTGGTTTCTTCTATTTTGTTTGTGGATCTATTGTGTATTCAGTAATTGTGTTGATTATATCTTCAGATCTGGTATTGGTTCTTAACAATTGGTATCAGAGCACTTTCCAGGGCCAAAGAAGGGAATATTTGTTTTCTCTTTTTGCAGAATTTTTTTTCTAGGGAAGAAAAAGAGGGCAGCGCACTTCAGGTTCAGATATAAAGTTTTACGAGCTGAATTTGGAAAAACAAATTGGGTATTTGAATTCCTCTCGGAAAAATACCCAATTTCAAAAAAAAAAAATCAGCCGAAACGGAGTTCGGGAAGTAAAGTTATGAGCATTTTAAATTCTGCAGTTTTTCAGGGTTTTTCCGAAAACAGCCGCGATTTTTTGCCGTAACTTATTGATCTATTTTTTGGGGTTTTTTCATAGCAAAATGTATTTTACAGGGAAATGTGATGGCCCTAGTATTGAATCATTCATTAAAGAAAGAAAATCGGCATGTGGATATATGTGGCCCCAT
>ML792166.1:35115-78474 GCA_009831015.1 Picea engelmannii | reverse complement strand
AGTAAAGAGGGTCTTCAGGTATCTTCGTGGCACCACTAGTTATGGATTGTGCTACCAAGGAAGACCGGGATTGGACAGAGTGGTGGACATACATGGCTTTGTTGATGCAGACTGGGCTGGAGATTTGGATCGCAGAAGATCTAAAAGTGGGTATGTGTTTAACCTATTTGGAGGAGCAATTAGTTGGATGAGCAAAAGACAGGCTATAGTGGCACTCTCAACTACAGAAGTTGAATACATGGCAACCACTCATGCAAGCAAGGAAGCAATATGGTTACAAAGATTGTGTTCAGGTGTTGGGTTGGTACACCAAGCAGTGAGATTAGACTGTGACAGTCAAAGTGCAATATTCCTAGCAAAGAACCCAGCTTATCATTCGAAGACAAAGCATATTCATGTTCAGTATCACTTTGTGAGAGACATGGTTGAGGAAAAGAAGTTGTTGCTGGAAAAGGTTGACACTTTGAAGAATGCTGCAGATTCATTGACAAAGTTTGTGAGCACAGAAAAGTTCTCCTGGTGTAGAGTAACAATGGGCATTGTTGCCCTGGATTGTTGACTATATAATCCCATGAACCCCTAGATGCAAAGAAAACAACAAGTGGGAGAATGTTGGGTATGTGTTATATTCTTTGCATGTGTGTGTGGGTGGGTGCGTCAGATACGACAACTGCGTCTAACGATCCCTTCACCTAGAGCTCTGTCATGTGCATTGGGCGCTTTCCTAGGGGGGTCCCAGGGGGGGCCAGGTATGCCCCCCCCTGGTTACGCGTAGCGTTCAACAACGGGTGGTAGCCCGGGGCAGCGCCCCGAAATTTTTTTGGGGGCGGTTTTTGCTATTTTTAGCGGATTTCTATATTAATCCCAGATTAATGGATTAGGGTTTTGGTATCTACAGAATACCTAAAAACATTGTAGATATTGTATGATGAATGGTGAAATTCGATATAATGAAAATAAGAAAGGTTTTCCCGGTTGAGGGTTTCTGGTATAAAATCTCTGTGTACTCTGTGTATGAGCCATTGATTAATTTCTGTATTGCTTAAGATTCTATATGCATTGCTTTACTTCGCAGGTTTAAAACTTACACTGTCTATATTTTTATGTGTGTTCCATTTCGTTCTCAATATAATCTAGATCAGTGGTATCAGAGAAATATGATACTTGTTATTTCTCAATGCATGTCCCCAATGACATCAAGGTATAGAGAGTTGGGTATTGAGCTAGTTTCACTTGGGGATGACCATTCTCGTCAACCCAAGAAGCCTTCCATGGAAGAAGAAAAGAGAGATTATGGATCAATATATCCTATCAATATGTTTCTCGAGGAAGCCCTATGATAGAGCTCTACATCTCCTTGGGCCTCACCAACTTCTACCATAGGTTCGTGTTGGTATTCTCTCATATCACTTGGTCCTTAAGTAAAGTGACCAAGGGTGGAGATAAAGCCAAGTTTTCCTAGTCTGAATCATAGCAGAAAGCATTCCAGGATCTGAAACATTGCCTCTGCCCTGCACCAATCCTCACACTAACAATAATGCAACATGCATTTGATATTGAGACAAATTCCTTTGACTATGCTATCAATGCAATCCTCACCCAACAAGGAAATCCAGTGGCATATCACAGTGAAACATTATCTGATGTTGTACGAAAATATCCCACCTATGATAAAGAGATGTACTTCATCATGCAATCATGTTGAAAGTAGAAGCATTACATTCTAGGAAAGGAAACGATCATCCACACTGATCGCGGGCCTTTGTAATTCATGTATACTCAAGGAAAGTTAAAGAATGACCGCCATCAGAATCAATCCACATACCTTCATAAATTCCAATTGAAAATCAAGTACAACAAGGGTAGCACCAACAAAGTTGCATCCTACCTCAGTCAACCCTCGATTTTGGTACTAACCACGGTTCTTAACTCCTATGGGCATGAGACCTCCAAGTGGCCAAAAATATACAACAATTACTATGACTTCACTACTACCTATCATACATTGAGTGCAGGAAAACCAATTCCAAAATTTCATCACTAGGTTGGATTGTTATGTCATTTGGTCCACCTCTACATTCCTTCAAGTGAGTATGCGAAGTTGATTTGGAAATATTATTACAATCAGGTGGTAGGACACTTTGGTGTGGAAAAGATAGTGGCAATACTGCAAAAGTATTTTTATTGGCCGAAGATTCAACAAGATGTTAGCAAGTATATCAAATCATGCATTGCTTGTGTCATTTCCAAACCCACCATTAAGAAACAAGGGATGTACACCCCTATGCCTACTCCACATAGGCCTTGGGTGTCCATCTCCATGGATTACATGTTTGGTCTACCTTCAACCAAGCATGGTAATGACTATGTCTTCATGGTCGTTGATCATTTCTCTAAGATGGTAGTTTTGGCACCCTGAAAAAAGAGTATCATAGCCAAGGCCACTACTAAGATATTATTTGAGTATGTTTGGGTTCATTTCAAGCTACCACAGGCTATTATTTCACATCGTGATAAAAATTTCTTAAGTACATTCTGATATAGTTTGTGGTCATTGATGGACACCAAGCTCGCCAAATCAACTTCCTTCCACCCCCAAACCAATGGATAGACAGAGGTAGTCAACAATATGATTGTGCATATCCTAAGAATGTACAACTTCAAACATCCCTGCACATGGGATGATATTATTCCTTATGTTCAACATAGCTACAGTCAAGCCCTTCATAGCTCTACTAGCCATAACCCTTTTAAGGTGTGGTTGTGGTTCCAGCCATTGGCCATACTTGATGTAGCTCTGCCCATTGCATCCACATGGAAAGAATATTCCCATGCTCAAGTTGAGGCTAATAAGGCATCCATATTTGTTGAATGGATTCAACACATTTCCCAAAAATTCCATGACATCTTACAGAAAGCCAATGCCAAGTACAAGTACCAACATGACCAACATTTTGTTCTACATAAGTTTTAGGTTGATGATAAGGTCTAGTTACATTTGCAGAAAGAGCGCCTTGTAGGACCCCATCACAAGCTTCACCCACTTTGATAAGCAACTTACAGCATCACCAAGGATATAGGTGAGAATATTGATTGGCATTCCCTAATTCCTTGGTCTGCATCTAGTCTTTAATGTGGAGCTCCTCCACCCATACTTTCCACCTCTATATGACACCTCAGAGGTAGTTGAGAACTTGGCCCCTATAGAAATCAACCCTAATTACCTTGAGTAGGATATAATTAAATGAATAATTGATACACATATGAAAGGAACCCACCAACAGAACATCCATCTCTACGAGGTCGTCAAAGTAGGGCAGGTTCTTCACCAAGGTAAGTGGCTCACCAGGAGCCAAATTTAGTAGAAGTTTCCCCATTTGATGAGGGAAATTGACATAATGGAGACCATTTATTCCTAAAGGAGGAGGAATGATGCAGGTGGATATTGATGGCCAAACACCTCTTCCACTGATTCAATGGTTCTCTATCTTCTTGGTAGTTTTTCTACATTTTTTTCATGTCCCATACTTTTGGGGTCGTTTTTGAGGCCCTAAAAGGTGTTTTCTGGAAATTTGGGGGAACATGGTTTCCCTTAGCATGCCCTTCCCCTAGCCAAAAGTTGTAAAAATTGGATAGTTCTTTCCAATGAGCTATATTGCACCCCAAATGGAGATCATATGTAAAATTTGTGACCCTGGAAGTTGACATATCAACTAACCATGTCGGGGCCCACAATACTTCTGGTATTTCATCTTCTAGGGTTAGGGTTTTGATGTTTATGGTCTTTTCCGCTTTTTTTTTTAGGATTCATGGTAAAATTCCCTTTTCAACCTCTTTGTAATCATATTTTTGTGAATGAGTGTAGTCGCATATCTTTCTCTTCAAAGATAAGTTGCCACCAATCTAGCAAGTTTGTGTTCAACAATAGTCTACTATTTTTTTCATTAATAGAAGTTGGGTTTCATTGTATTGTTGTACTCTTTATATTTATGTGTGTGTTCAATTTCATTCTAAATATAATTTGGATCATTTGTATCACAGAAATCTGCTCCTTGTTATTTCTTGCTGCATGTCCCCGACAAGGTGAGGGTATAGAAAGTTGGGTCTCGAGATAGTTTCACTTGGGGATGACTGCTCTTGCTAGCCTAAGTAGCCTACCATGGTAGAATAAAAGAGATATGATGGAGTATGAAATCCTATCAAGATGTTTCTCGAGGAATCCCTCACACAACAACGACACGAGATGATGGACAACTTCACCCAGATCCTTCAACGACTACCAACAATGGGTGAGGCACCTTCAACAAGCAGCCATTTCGGAGGTGAAACACCCTTCAAGGTACAAGTTAATTTTGATATCCGTTTATTTGAAGGATAGATAGATTCATATTCTTTGAATAAATATTTGAATCGGTTAGAGGGTTATTGCTCTGTTCAAAAATTTTCCAACACCAAAAATATCACCTTTGTGCTCCTTAAAGCCCTTCTCCATGCCAAATATTGGTGGGAGAGTTACTTGGAGATACACAATGAAGATGAGTCTATGAAATTCAGGAGAGGACCCACTTGGGAAAAAAAAATTGATGCCCTCAAAGAGGAATTATACCCTGTTGGAAACTATGATGACTAGTACACAAGATGGATGACTATGTGTCAAGAGAGAGACCAGATGGTGTCGAAGTACACCAACATATTCCATACCTTGTGCTCAAATATGGGTATCAGAGACTCCAAGTGGCACCTGGTTTTGAAGTATCATAGTGGCCTACATAGATACATCCAAACATATATGGATTTCTTTTACATCTCCTCATTGGGAGACACTTATCGATATGTTGTCAAAATCGAGCAGAAATTTAAGCAGTGGAATAAGCAGGAGTTCGAGTCTACAAATCTGCAGCAATATAAGTATGGTAAAGGTGGCCCTAACTCACAAAACAAGGTATAGAGAAAGGAAATCCAACATCAAGACAACCAGTCCAAACCGCAGGTAAGGAAGGGTAACAGGAAGATGAAGAAGGACACTGGAAACTAGTGTGAGTTCCAAAAAATCCCCTAGAAAAAAATTGATGAATGCTCCTCGAAACAATCACTGTTAGTCGAGCTTAAAAAAAGGAGTCAAACCCTGAATCAAACTCTGATTCATAATATGTAAAGCAGATCATAGACACATAACCTAGTGCTACCATTGCAACTACAAAGATCCAACCAGACGAGTCAGGGGAGTTTGAAAAGGGGGATTGCCTCTTCCATTCACAGATGCGAGTGAACGGGACCCCACTACATTTAATTGTTAACAGTGGGAGCCAGAAGAAACTGATCTCAATTGAGGTCATGAATAGATTGAATCTTTCAAAAATGTCACACCCTCAACTATATACCATCAGTTGGTTGAGCCAGGGACAAGAGCCTCACGTCAACCAGCAGTTTCATATGTCCTATGACATCAAGCCCTTCAAAGATGAGGTATTGTGTGATGTTTCCCCAATTGAAGTTTGTGATGTTATTTTAGGAAATCCTTATATGTGGAAGCGTCATGCTCTTTATGAGTCTTGGTTTCTTAGTGTCATTGTTAGTTTGGTAGGTCAACCCTACAAGGTACCATAGGTAGTTTCAACTACTACAATTTCATTGATCTAGGAAAAACAGTGTCAAAAGGAAATCTCTCGTACTACAATTTTTTCCCTCTCCATGGTTTAATCAAAAGGTGAACGAAAGGTCACTTTGGCTACCACATCCTCTACATAGGATATCTCTACATAGTATAAGAAAGTGGACTAGGTTGTATAAGAATAGAGATATGTCTTCACTTCACTTACAAGGGTGCCTCTACACTGTCAAATCAAACATTCCATTGACTTGATACCTGGTGCATCTTACCCAATGGTCCAATATACGGGTTTTATTTTCTAGAGAATGATGTAATAAAGCATCATATTCACAAGCCCATCCACAAGGGCCACATTCGACCGAACTCCTCTCTTTGTGGGAGCCCAATTGTGTTGGTATAAAATAAGGATGGGACATGGTGACTATGTATTTATTATAGAGCCCTGAACAAGATCATTGTAAGGAACCAATACTCGATCCCCCAGATTAACGATCTTCTTGATAAACTTAAGGGTTTCGATTTCTTTAGTAAAATTGATCTGAAGTATGGCTACCACCAAGTTCCTATAGAACAAACCGATGTATGAAAAAAAACCTTCAAATATAAAGAAGGCCTTTCTGAATGGTTGGTCATGCCTTTTGGATTGAATAATGCTCCAACAATATTCATGAGGATGATGGATGATATATTGTGGCCATTCACAAACTCTTTTGTTGTCGTATATTTGGACGAAATCCTCATATTCAATCGTACCTAGGAAGAACATCTACAACACATCTAGTAAGTTCTGAGCACCTTGTGGCAACACTAGCTATACACCAATTTGTATTAATTCTCATTCGGCATGAAATGAATTAAATATTTGGGATACAACCCAAAAAACAATTGTGGGCTACATCCCCAAACCCATAGACAAGGGGGGATTCTAGCACAACGTACCACCCATACAGCTAATTTTTCAAAGATTATAACATACACCCAAGACATTGGGAAAAATCTCAGAAACAACCCTACATTACAAATAAACCAAATCTAATTGTTGGGCTCTAAATATCGCTTGATCTTCGATTGTGACCCTTGAAAGAGATATATCCTTAGTTATGTAAGGAAGTAAATACTTCAATAACCAATCCAATAAGAACTCATCGTGTATTTTGTCTTTGATCATTTGACATCACCTCCATCACTCTTGGATGTGGTTGGAGATGTGCATAAGAGTGTCTTATTAAAATGAGGAAAACATCTATGTGTTTGTCTCGTAGTGTATAGGTAATTGAAATTGATTCAAGAAATTCAATGCCAAAGCATGAAACAATGAAATGAGGCTCTCTATAGTTCAATATACCATTTGGCAGCCACTCTAGTTATGATGTGTTGGAAAAGTATAACCCTAATGGAGATATCCATCATATTGTTTTATGAACACCATAGATGAAAAGTCGTGACATGATTTGATGATTCTTTTCTACCTTTCCCCTTGAACTTTGGAATGTTTGAAGGTATCTTAGTAGGAACCAAAGGCCAGATAGAATCATGAAGAATCGGTTCATTGGTGATCTTTGTCAAATCCAATAGATTCAACATCACTAGAAATAGTAGGTTCATCTAAGTCAAATAATTCCATCCTCTGGGATTCTATCCTATCATTTGGTTGGAGCTCATGAATGAATTACAAGGAATATAAGCATTGTCAGGCATGCATATATTGTTTGTTGAGAAAACAAAGTTTTAGGGGAAGACAACTGGGATTTGGAAAAATGGAGGAATCCCTCTACCCATCGTATTTCATGCTCCTGGGAAAGGAGTGTTTCCCATTGGCATGTAGGAAGTCAAAAAATATTTTCTTCCCACTAATGAAATAAATGAAAGGATATGTCCCCCTCCAAACAGAAAGGAAGGGAAATGGGTAGAATAACTCCACACTAACATGTTAACATCGAGGAAGAGAGGGGGTGTACTAGCCTTGACATACGACATTACTATAGATGGAATGTCGAATGAGAAAGAACTACCACCATATGAAATAGAGGGTTGAATCCCAATGCCATTGTTGGGAGGTATCATGAGAGGGAAGGTACCTCCACTTGGATTTGTAGATGTGGATGGGAATGTTCTTGTCATAGGGACCCTTGGAATGGGAGGATTTACTCCTCCACCAAACATGACATACATGGGGCTATGGATGACCCCAGTCCCTGAAGTACTAATAATGTTATTCATTGTAGACAATTGGTAAAATGAGTTGGGATTTGCAATGTGACTTTGATTATCAAAACTTCAAGTGTGCAGAAGAACAACGTTGTTAATACTGATGAGGGGTCAATTATAATTCATAATGGATAGATCGAGAATGTCTTCAATTTCAACAGGATCAAGATCTTCCTAAAGTGGAGAAGATGGAACCCTCTCGGGAATTGGTATGTGACCATCCAAATATCTCAAATATGTTTGGTCTGATAATTCTTTCTCACTAGGGTCTTCTTGCAGTGGCTCTTCCATTGTAATATTACTTAATGTACCTTGGGTCTCTTCTACTAGATAACATGAAGGAGATTCAAAATGGTCAATCCTTCACCTTTAAGGAGGTGGCTCTGCACTTTCAGGTGAAATACCTCGAGTCCTTCTAGATCAGCAGAGTGGTCAAACAACCACTTTGAATTGGATATTCAAAAGTAGCAAGGAAAATACAACCTAATTCTGACTAGAAATCAACAAGAAGCACCCAACTAAAAAGTTATCTATATATCAACATGCAAATGTACTCTCTTGAGGCTCCACTTAGGGTGGTTAGGACCTAAATCCAACACAGTGAAGTGCAGAATCAAAGAGCCTTCAGAAATTTGTTATGGGTTCATTAAGTCCCAAGACAAACTAATGAAGGTAAAGGAGACATTTATGGTAACCTTCACGCAACAACGCCTAAGGTGCAATCACCCTTGTGAATATGGGCACCCTTCAAGGGGACTGAAATGGAGATTATGCATTTGTCTTAGGTACCAAAATCACTTCCCACTTGTAGTGATCCAGGTGGATATTGGTGGCCACCCACCTCTTCCACTAACTCAATGGTTCTCTATCTTCTTGGAATTTTTTCTATAGTTTTTTGGGTCCCAAACATTTGGGGCCATTTTGAGGCCTAAAATGATGTTTTTTGGACATTCGGGGAGCCATGGGTTATTTTTAGCATGCCCTAGCCCCAACGAAAAGTTGTAATTCTCGAATATTTCTTTCCAATGAACTATCAAGCACCCCAAATCGAGTTCGTATGCAAAATGTGTGCCCCCGAGTAGTTGATGTATCAAATAACCACCTCGGGTCCTGCAATACTTTTGGTGTTTCATCTTCTATATTTAGGGTTTTAATGTTAAGGGTTTTGCCTCATTTTTTTTATACTTCATGACAAAATTCCCTTTCCAATCTCTTTGTTATAATATTTTTTCAAATGAGCTTACCCGACATCTCTTTCTCTTTAGACATAAGCTACCACCATTCTAGCGAGTTTTTGTTCTACATTACTCTACTATTTTATTCATTAACAGAAGTTGGGTTTCATTATATTGTTGTGTTGACCCACGAATGTGATAAATATTTTATAATTGTTCTTGTATATTCTTTTCATTTCTTCCCCCATACTTAGAAAAATTTTGATCATCACAGGTCCTTAATGTATTTACCTATCCATGCCCAACTTTTGCGACCAACACAATGCTCACTTAATTTTCACAACCCTCATTATGCACTTACACTTAGAATATTTTTGAAAGTGGATGTTTGTTTGTGGGTGTGGATTACTGACCCGATCATCCCAATTCCCCACTCCCCCATTGTCTCGCTCTTCCACTCGTCTTCTCTCTCGATCCTCCCCTTACCCCATCATCCCGCCATTCTGTTGTCCCAATTGTTCAATCATCCTACCATACCAATTATCGCTTGTCTCGCTAGTCCGCTCTCCCAATCATCTATCACCCTTTGACGCCTTATGACTTGTCATATCATGTTTCCCAACATGCATTAAATTATACTTTCCGGAAATAACTACCACTTTTATAGGTGTTAATACTGTTATTTATGATGAGTTTCTCAAGACAATTTCCCATAAATGATAATACCAATTAGCATTTAAAATATTCAAACTAAGAGCCTCAGAGCATGTTAAACTAAACTAGTGTATTTCAATAATACCGATTCTAAAAGAGTTGTTCATTAAGTCTGTCACCTTGGTTAAGTATGACAACTAGAATAAAGGAATAGTTTTGCGAGGATACTATATATATTTTAAGACGAGAAGACCAAAGGTTTCAATGGTCACATGCATATAGTTACTACTCTACATTACCACCCCCAGAAAATAATTCAAACATGATTTGGACATAAGGAATTGCATCGGAAAGCTATGTTCCTAAAGTTTATGATTTCAAAGAATTAATTTCATGGTGTATTGACAAGTTTGAAAAAGAATGGAGAATTATTTAGTTACAGGGAGAATCACCCATATCATTAGCTCCCTTAACTTTCGAAATGATGTTCAGGATCCCTAAGCCGATGATGATTTTCAAAAGTTTCAGAGTTGGGGAATTCTTGAAGACAAAGAAAGGAGGATTCAAACTTCTGCAAGACTACCTCGAAGACCCGACAATTTTTCTGGAAGACCTCTCAAAAATTCAGGTAAGTTCACTAAAGAACTTGTACTAATAAATGGCATGGTTGTTTGTTATAATTAATGGCCAAGAATATTTGGCTACCATTCCTAAGCTTGCTCTGTACACACTTCATTTCTCAATTCATCAGAATGTCATATTCAATTGGGCCATGATTATTTCAAGCAAGTTATCTTTTAAGTTGGGAAAATTCAAAAACAATAAAAGGTTTTATATGTCCTCATATTTAATTTTCATCATGACTTGTTTTGATGTCTTCAATGCCCTACCCTTGGCTAAAAATGTCAATTGTAAATTCAACCCTGTGCAAATGTGATACCCCACACATTGAAAACAAAAGGCCACATACAAATTTTAAGTAAACAATGCTTTCATCTCTTATTTTAAAAGGCTAATTCGTCGACCCAGTACATCTACATTATTCCTAGAAGCAACATATTTCTTAGATAATAAAGGAACTTTTGAAGCCATGGACAATTTTAGTGTTATCAGACTCTACTGTTTTCTTGAGAAACCTTCATGTCTACCGTATTATGTTTCGGATAAAATGTTTATAGTTGAGATATGTACGCAGTATAAATATTGGGCTCAATTCTTTAACAAGAAAAGGAAAAAATAGTTCATCTCATTGCCATGGAAAATTGGGGAGATAACTGTAAAAATAATTACTCGTCTTGATGAAACCTCAACTCAGTGCATTTATTCAATCTAAAGAAAGCAAATGAAATCAAGGGTTTCAACCCTATTCAATTATTTATGACACATATGACATTTGTAGGATATAATGCATCATTTTCCAAAACATTATTATTTGGATAAGAAGAAGGTGACAGTCAAAACCCTCAAGGGTTACTTGTGGAGAAATTGCAAGAAGATATTGAAACAATCATCAATACAATTGTTCAACACATACAGTGAGGAAGAATTGTGAATGAGAGAAGTTATAATGTTGTGTCCTCTTCGTCACTTGAATGAGTAAAAGAAGGGCACTTGCAAGTCTAGTTGGTCTTGCTAGAAAGTACAAAGGTTAGTGTATGAATCAAACAATTCAATCACATGAAATAAACAAACAACTAAGCTAGAAACAACTAAAGAAATAAAACTAAAATGCATGAGGAAATTAGAACCAAAATCAATCAAACAAATGACCAATAATCATGCCACCAATGGATAACTATATTAGTGGGAAAACACCATAGAGAAAGGAGGACTTATAGATCCCCTCTTCCTCTTTGGGAGGGTTCTTGAATCCCCTATGTGAGAGCTCTTCTTACAATGAAAAACTAGAAAGAAAATGGTGAAGAAATCCAAGCCTATTCCCTCAAGAGGTGAGGTGAATATCTTATTGAGATATGTTAGTATGCTCCAAGAAGAAAAGAGGTTTCTTGAAGGAGAATAGAGGCAGCATAACAACACAATGAGATTCTTGAATTCTTAGTGCACCCATGGCCTCCTTTTATAGAATGTCTTTAAGGCAATATCCAGTTGGTCTTTAGTGTGAACAAGGGGCCCTTTAGGGCACCCTTAGATCTTTGACCAGCCCCCCATTCGGATTCAGATCGGATTTGAGGGTCAAATCAAGTTGGGAGCTGGTCCAGAAGTGGGTGAGGGGCCAACAAGAACCATAAATGCGTCATTCACAGGAATTATCATATTTTCTCGTACACAGTCATGCATATGGCGCATGTGCGCTCTACGGTATTTTTTGGCTTGTGCACGTGCGCACTTCCTTTAGTATTTCAGTGCATGTCAATTTTTTGACCAGTTGTGTAGTTTGTGCCTTTTGAAAATGCATTTTTGAGGTTGCAGGTGAACTAATAGGTGTTTGAGAGATGTTGTATTCCTATAACCATTTTCATGCGATACTGCGGACAAAATTTCAGTGATAACAGATGCCCCCTGATGTGTGAGGTTAGGAGCATATGTATAGCCGAAATACATCAATGTTTCTTCTACTGAGAGTACCATTGTAATGAAGAGTGTTGATGGGAACTGCAAGAGTGATCCGTCGAAGGGAGAGGGGAAACTGTGGGACTCAAACCTTTCTCTAGGTAGGGGAAAAATAAAATATGTATACAAACAAGGTGGGCATGCCCTGTACTCATGTCATGTAACTCAGAAAATGTATGATAGTAACTGAAGTTGTATGCCGATGTAGATAACTGAAGCACCCTCCAAGGAGGTTTGATAATGGCAGATGACAATTATGATGGTGAACATACTCTGAAAAGAGGAAAGGATGCATGTAATAAGTGTCTATGACGTGTATGCATTGATGGCCTAACAAATTCAGAGGTCTTCGGCTAGTATAAAACAACTGCAATAGTCGCATAGTAAGACCTGTCGTAACATGAGGTTGTCTTGAACTCGAATGTTATGGGGGTCAACGACAGCAGAGAGCAATGATGGTTCTCTCTGTGTCATCCGAGACTCCTCATTGGAAAGGTAATGAGATTCAAGATACTGTCACCCTTCTGGAAAATGTGTTGATGTCGACAAACAGGGAGACGTGACTCCAAGAAGAAAAAGGGCTCCATGAAATCCACTAGATAAGATCAAGAACTGATAAGGAACATGGACAAATTCAAGATGCGGTGAGACTCAAGACTTCCCTTGGTTGAGGATATATGTGAAGGATTATTGGCAGCAACTGTGAAACTGGATCTAGTGTCAGGGGGATGACTAGATGTGGGTTACATTGTGCCAAAGGCGTGACAAAGTGGACAAACTCAGAGATCATGGGTACATGAACTGTGGGATACTCAGGTTTTATGGACGATGTCAACAGGGGTAGAAGATGATGAATTTCCCAACCAAGGGCGACATGGGTTGCTTTTCTAGGAAAAGAAGGTCACCAAGAGTGACAAAAGAAAGTTATGTAAATGTTGGAAACAAAGGCTTTTTACAATTATCAAATGACTAAAGAATAATTTGGGATGAGTGTACATATACAAAAACAGGTGCCCCAATGCAATATGGCTTGGCCTTTGAGGGCGCAATTTGCGTGGAGAACAAGTGGAGGGTGGGGGGGCCATGGGTGGGTTTCTGTATGAGGTAAATGAATGGAGGACAATTTGTAGATGGGAAAACTGATTGTGGATGAAATGGAGGGTTAATGATACTGGGGAGGTGCAGTCAAACTTGAATCATGATGAGAGAACCTGGGAGTCCATTGGGAAAGCTAGCAAGATGAGGAGAAGGAGTATGTGGTTGATTCTCATAAATGCGTAAGACTATCGATACTCCCATCCCTAGGGGGTGAAAGAAGCATGAGTGTCAAAGTGCCAAGGAGGACTATGAATGGGACAACTCATGTGGGGAAGAGTGCTACCGGGTGACAGTACCAAAAGGTAGCGGAGGTGATAGTACTGCAGAGTCAGATGTGAGGATCCTATAGGCAAATGTCGGAGGGTGTGACTGGGAGATGCAATTGATATTCAAAGGGAATGATTACATGTCGGTGTCAATCATATACTTGGAGGGGTTGTGTTGGTTTGTGATGACCAAGTACCTACACACATTAAAACCGAATACCCGACGTGAACAATATATGAAGATAAAGAACATATAACATCTATTTGATAATTTTGAACATGAACATGCGTACCTGGGTGTGATGTGAAAAAAATGCTCCCCCAGGGCAGAGTATGGATGGTGACCTGGGGAATCTGACTGTGTAGGCGACGAGATCCTGATCATGTGGCTAAAGATGGATTGGAAAACAGAGACTCTAAGGTCTTGTATCTCAATGTGGAAGTTTGGCAAAGGGGACTATATATAGTTGTGGGGCCCACAATGCCACCTCATTTGTACCTGCTTCCATAGTGAGTTGACGAGATGTTTTAGAGGAGATTTGGAGATTATGAGAGTTCGAGTTGGTCGATCCAAGATTTGCAAGAGCCAGGTTAGTGGTCTCATCCTCCTGCATAGTAGATAGGTTCTATTTTCTAGGCAGGGTCATACGGATGGTCGTACTTGGTATTTTTGTAGGGGTGGGCCCACCAATGCACGGGAGAAGGAAGGATACCCACACTGAGATGCACGGGTATAATTCCCTCCCGCACATGATGTGTGGATATGTTAAAGAAAGGCACACATGGGGGTCACATGGGTGGGACAAACAGGTGCACGCCTGTTCTATTTACAGTTGTGCATTGTGCGCAGCTGTGTAGAGAACAGGTGTGCATGAATACACACCTGTGGGTGTGACAGATGCACATATGTTTCTTTGATAGTTGTGCATTGATGCACACCTATGAAAAGAACAGGCACGCATATGTGCGCACCTGTGGGGGGTGACAGTCGCACACTCTAGGCAAAGCTGGGGATTTGGAAAAAACTTGTGTTTTTTTAAGATATTTGTTAATGAATGAGGATGGTTGATCAAGTGTTGTTTGTGTGAATACAGGTGATCAGTTCAACATGCATGTCCACTAGAGAGAGCGGGACTAGTAGTGCCTCAGGGAGGCGGTGAGAGATGAGTCGGGCATTTAGGGACCCTTGGCAGCCTATGCGTTGCTCAAGTTCTTCGACTTCCCATTGATAATGTCACAGGAGTACCTACTTCAGTGTCTGATTTCGATGTGGTGCATTGATCTACAATGCTTCATTGTGCAGGGGCAGCAGATGACATTTTCGGTCATGGAGGATGTCTATTTCTTGACGGGGATCCCTTTTTGAGGAATGGCCCTACCTGTTGATCCCCAGTTATCAGGGGATGTACACTTGGTAGGTTTGGCACGGAGGTATTGTTCGAGGCTGAACATTATGTCAGGTTCGTTCATCTATATCGAGGCGATGGATGCAGTCTTTCCTCAGTGCATCGCAATGATGATTGTGAGGATATACGGATCCTTGGCGACTCAGCAAATTAGTGGTGGTCAGCTGAGGATTATGTAGAGAGTATTGGATGGGTATTTTTTCGTCTAGGGCTTGATGTTGCACGCCAAGATGATGGGGCAGATTAACTGGTGTCGGACCATTGAATCTAGTGAGTTTTCCTTTGAATCTATCTTGGTGGCATGGTTTCTGGAGAGGGTGCCCATGTTGTGCCCTAGAGTGTTGTTACCGGATGCTGGGGCACGGGAGCCATGAATGATGCGATGGGCATCGATTTTGATGTGTCATGGAGGGGGGTAGGGTGGCCATTATTTTATGGACACATTGGTGTGTGTGTGGTGTCATATGCCACAGATCATATTGTAGTTCCCATATGGTTGGATGGACTTCCGGCATGACCTGGAGATGGTGTTGCCTCTCGGAGAGGATTGGGACCAGAGAGGTATGTTGGTGTACTTATGTGTTGTGATTTTGATAGTGTAGCATATGTTTATATGTATGGATGTTGATTCTATCTTTGTTTGTGTTGTTGCATATGTGGGGCTGCGAGGCCGAGAGGTGGAGTTGGTTGTAGAGTCATCTCGTCAAGGGATAGTGAGACTGTTGCGGGTGGGAGAGCGATGTTGGAGAGAAGAGGTTGGTGCAAGGCCAGCAGATGAGGCGAGCACTGGAAGGAGGCGTAGATTTGATGATCCAGGTGCAGAGCCCTCGCATGCACCTTAGGTAGAGGCCAACAGGGGTTTACAGGATTTCTGACGACGGTTGGAGGTGGTACTACAGGGTGTTCCTGAAGGATTTTGGTCCCATATCTAGGACAAGAGATTTCTGGAGAAGTGTGTGGGTGGACCTATAGATTTGCAGACACTGATCCGTAAAGCAGTTGTAGCGGGGGCAGCGATGATCGGGCGACTACCCCTCGGACCTGAAGGACCCCCAGCTGGTGGGGAACCTCCTGCAAGACCTGGTGGTGGTGCTCTGGAGGCACCTTGAGTGATATGTTGTATATTTTTGTATTTTGATAGGCTTGCAAGCCCATTTTGTATAGGGTAGTGTGACACCCATTTTGTACCTATAGGGGTGAGGAGGGCTCACTTGCCTACGTGTGATGTACATTTTGTACTTTTTTGTAAACATTGATGACACATTGATCGATATATATATATATATATATATATATATATATATATATATATATACATGTTTGGGATCTCCTTGATGTTTACATGTGATGATATTTTGTTATATTTTTTATGATGTCTAATCTATATGCTATGACATACTTTTGATGACTTATATATGTGTGATGATGTCTTGATGTGATAAATTCCAATCTAACATTAGGTTAGCCATGTTATCTGCTATTTGATTAAATTTTCGTGGAATATGTGTAAATGTAATGGAATCAAAGTTTTGAGATAGGAGTCTAACTTGCAAGAATTTGTGAAAGGGGCAAGGATCGCGGACACAGTACACATTGTTGAGTTGTAGGACGACAAGTTGGGAATCTAATAAGACGTTAAGGTGACGAATGTGGCGGTGACTGACCTCGGTGATGAGGCCAATGACGACTGAGTATTCTTCTTGGTTGTTGGTTTCTAAGCCCAAACATATGTCGTTGGAGTGGAGCAGTTCATGTGAGGGGGTGTAGAGGGCCCAAGTGGCCGAAGCGAGATTCTATGTCCAATGACTAGCTCTGTCTACGTAACCAATGTGGTAGGCCGATGGAGGATCCATATTTAAATAAAATGGATGGTAGATCAGACATGAGGCGTGGAGGGAACAAAAGAAGACTAAAAACTCTACAAATGTGTACAAAAGAAAAATCCTAGTGTAGAATGACTACGCTCATGCGTAAAACTTCTTTAAGTAAAACTCGTTGATGGGTTCTTTGAGAGGATATCCTTTTGGAGAGGCTAGGATGTATGCACCTTTAGTGAGGTAGTGTTGGAAAATGTAGGGCCCATGCCATAATGACTCAAATTTCCCAAGACCGAGAGTATCGTGAGTGATATTGTAGGCTAGGATGAGATCTCCTTCGTTAAATGAGTGAAGGTTGACATGGCGGTCAAAGGTGGCATTCTACCGTTTCTTAGTTGCCTCATTTTTCTATAAGGAAGACCAACAATATTCATCCAGCGATTCTAAGTTCAGCAAGCGCTGCTTCATTGGAGCAGTGTCAGGTAATAGCTCGATGGCGATCCGCAATGTGGGAATTTCGCACTCGATGGGGAGGTTGGCTTCAATCCCATGGACGAGATGAAACAGTGTAAAATCGATGGCAGTTTTGACTGTAGTGCGATAAGCCCATAACGTTGAAAGCAATATATGATTCCAATTGCTCTTATGTTTGTTGACAGTGCATTGCAACATGGTTTTGAGGACTTTGTTAATAGCCTCGACCTGTTTGTTGGACTGAGGGTAGTATGGGGAGTAAAACTCATGGGAGAAGCCTAACCTTGAGGATAGTTCAACAAAGATCTCATTCTCAAAGTGTTTACCATGATCGGAGACTCACTGTAGTGGAACTCTGAAGCGGGTAATGACGTGATTGAAGAAAAAATGATTTACTGTGTCAGTGGTGTTATTGAAGGTAGGCATGGCTTCGGCCCATTTGGTAAAGTAATTTACTGCCACAATAATGTACTTGTGGCCATGGCTAGATGGAGGATTGCAAGTCATGAAGTCTATGCCCCATTTGCAAAAGGGGTCCGCACTGATGACTGGATGTAGAAGAGCAGGTGTCACTCATGCTTTGTTTGCATAACAGTGGCATTTATCGCATCGCTTGATAGCGTGGATGCACTCATGAAACAATGTGGGCCAAAAGTATTTGTCTCGAATGATTTTTTGGGCGGTGGACATCCCTGAGAGGTGGCCACCGCAAGCGCCATTATGGAAATTGTTCAAGACTCTATCTGCTTTGTCGATGGTCAAACATCTGCAAAGTATGGTGTCGACCCCACGTCGATACAAGATGTCACCGATGAGGAGGTATCAAGGGGTTTGATGGAGACTGCACTGACGATAGTCTCGAGAGAGATGAGACCCAAACTTTTGTGTCCGAAGGTAGAAGAGGAGGTCTGGATACCAGGGGTCATCCGAGGGGATGTAGAAGAGGTGTTTGTCGAGAAAATCTGTATTGACGGGTGAACTTGTAGTGACCAAGGGAAACGTTGTGATGCGTTCGGCGAGAACAAGTGCTTTCTTTCTTTTGGGAGTTGAAAACTCTAAGTCGTGTTCTTGAAGGATGACGATTCACAGGGAAAATTTACCATAAATTTGTCATCGACTAAGCAAGTACTGCATGGGGTTGGAATCTTCCACGACTTTGGTAGTGTGAAGTAAGATATAATGACGTTGTTTCTGGACTGTGAGGAAAAATGTGAGGGAGAGTTTCTCCTCATGATTATACTTCAGGGGTGGTCCTGAAAGATTTTTACTGACGTAGTAAATAACATGCTCGTGGCCATCATCCCCTAGTTGAATGAGAACTCCTGCTATTGAGACGTTGAGGCTGACAAGTAGAGGATGTAATCGCAATTATAGTCGGGACGACTAATCAAAGGGGCATTGGATAGTGTTTCTTTTAAATCATCAAAAGCATTTTGGGCATGTTCATCCCATCAAAATGGGATATCATGACACAATAAGCGAAGGAAACAATGTGTGCGAGTGGCATAATATGGGACAAAGCGTCGTAAAAAGTTGGCTCAGCCTTGTAGGCTCTGCAGTTGGCACAAATTCCTAGGTGGTGGAATTTATGTGATAGTGTGGACCTTGAGGGGGTCTAGTGTGATGTCATGTTGGGAGACAATGAACCCAATGAGGCATCCGGCGGTGACGCAAAATACACACTTGAGGGGGTTCAAGCGGATATTGTACTGGTGACACCGTTGAAACACAACTTGTAAGTCATCTAGATGCTAAGTTCGTTTCTTGGATAGAGCAGTGATGTCGTCCAAGTAAGCAAGGGTGATGTGAGAGAGATCATGGAAAACATAAGTCATGGCCCATTGGAATGTAGCACCTGTGTTCTTGATTCCAAAGGGCATGACACGATGAACAAAAGTTCCCCATGGGGTAGTAAATACGGTTTTATACTGATCTGCTGGATGGATTTGGATTTGATTGTAGCCAGAGAAACCATCCATGAAGGATAGAGCCTCATGGCCTACACAGTCATCGATAATTTGGTCAATGAAAGGTGTGGGGAAGTTGTCTTTGGGACAAGCATGATTTAGATCGCGAAAGTTAGTGCAGACGTGAATAGTGCCATGTTTTTTGTTAACCAAGACGGGGTTGGATACCCATGAAGTGTATGCGATGGGGTATATGAATCCTGCAGTGCGTAACTTGTCAATTTTGGCTTTGATAGCCACAGATTTGGATGGGTGAAGTGGGTGTTGCTTTGGACGTATTGGGGTGACATCGGGCCATGTGTCGATGCGATGTTTGACAATAGAAGGATCGAGGTCAGGTATCTATGTATATGACCAAGAAAAAATATCTTGGTATTCCTGAAAGAGATCTTTGTAAGTTGTGAGTTCTTTAAGGGAGCATGAGGTGCCAATGGTGATTTCCTAGATGATTCTGAGTTTGATGGAAATGGCGATTTTGACAGTGGGGGAAATATTGGCCATGTTTCCTTCTTAAAAAGCATCGGGGGCAGGGATAGGGTTGTTGAAATAAAATAAAATCCTTAGTTTCGATTGCACATATGGAGGCTTGGCTAGGAGGGTCAAAGGCTTCATGTGAGAGAAAGAGCACTATGTGATGGAGCGCATTCCATGAGCAATCAAGGTGCTTAGCTCCTCTACGATGTCTTTGTCGCAGTTGAAAATGCGGGAATATAGGGGATCTGGGGAAGTAACATTGGTGAATGTCACTGTGTGATTGTCTTTGTGTGGGGAAGACGTATAGGGGGTATTGTAACTATGGTGCGATGGCATCCTTGACATAAACCAAATGTCCAGATATTGTGGGTTGTAAACTGTGGTCGGGGGTAAGATTTCCTGAGGGAAATGAACCGAACAATTGGGAGGATTTGGGGGAAAATACTCAGACAGTCTATCCATGAACCATGGGGGGTTGGTAAGTGACTCGGGTTCAGGGGAGGTGATGTGATCAGTATCTGGAGAAGGAATAGGGGGAATCACTTCCATCATAGGAAGTGAGGTGGTAGGCAGATTTTGAATAAGGGTTGTTTGACGATGCATGTATTCAATGATCGAAGGACACTGGTATGTGAAGTGATCAAGTGAGTCACAAAGAGAGAAAGGGCACCTCATCCGTTCATTGACTGAGGTCATGACATAGTGGATGTCAGTGAGGTGGTTACTTGATGACGTGGGTGGAGAGGGGTCTTGCTGAAATCTTTGGCGTACTGTCGTTAGTGTCTGTCGAAACTGAGGCAACGCAGGGAAATTATGAGTGTAGTGGCCATACTCTGAATAGATGGAACATGCAAATTTGGTTCACAACCCTTTGTTGCCTGTAGTAGGGGATGTAGTGGTAGTACTATGTGTGCTTGGCGAAGCGATGAGTGATGTGGTTGCTTGAGGTATTTGGATCAAATTGCGTAACATGGGGAGAGAGGGACATTTATTTGTGGGGTGTCCCTCTCTCTCGAAGAGTGCACAAGGAGGTTGAACTCGGGGAGGAAGTGGAGCAGTGGGATCTTTCTTCTTCTGTCTTCCCCTAGCTGTCATGGTGGTGCTGGAAACTGGGGGTGAGGGAGGTGTCGTCAGAGTTAGTACTAGAATCTATATAAGGATTCTCTCTGTTTGGGGAGGGAGGGATGGTTGAGGAACCATCGTGGGTGGGTGTAGATACCATACCATAATGGCGAGCACCATGTTGGGAAGGGTAAGTGTTGTGGATATCTAGAAATATTGTACTTCTGGTGGGGGGTAGAAGAAGGGAATTTGAGTAATGGCTTGGGGGATTGTCTCCCAAACTGGGATTTGACCCTAGGGGAGAGTGAAATCGGGGATAAGTGGTGTTGTAGGGTTCTCAGGGGATTCCTGGGGTAGGATTTCTTCCATTAGTGGGACGTAAGGGAGTGGAGAAGTCTCTGTGGGAGAAATGGTATCTCCAATTTCAGGTCTATTGGAAGATATGACACACACTTGTGTTGAGGGGTGTATAAGCGGTGGTGCTCCGTGGTATGCCCCCAGCAAAGATGGGTCCTTGAAAATTCTGGGGGCCATATCCATGAGTGGATATGCATCGAAACTAGTGTGGACAAGAGGTAAGATGTTATCGATGTTGGAGGAGTGGTTAGGCTCATAATGTGAAACTTGGTCGATGGTGATGATTTTCCCATTGTGGGGGAACATCATCATTCGAAATATAGAAGAGGTCATTTCCTTCATAGCGTACATGTAGCTATGTCTGAAAAAAGATGTTGTAATCGAGTGGGGCATAGATAACTTCAATGTTGATACGGATAGTTTTTCCCCTGAGTTCAACGGGGACATTTTTAAAGAGCCCTTCAGGAGAAGATGGTTGTCCATCATAAGCTCTCAAAGTGATGGTGGATGGTATTATCTCAGGGGAGCCAAGTTTCTGCCATACAAGTTTGGACATGATGCATGTGGATGCACCTTCATCGATGAACCATGATGTTCTGAATCTTGACTGGTATCTAGAAATCTACTAAAGCGGGGAGACGAGGTTCCCCACAATCTAGATCAAATGTGATGAGTCTAGTATCAGCTGGGTTAACTAACCCAAGGCGGAAAGTAAGGATTTTCGTTGAGTTGGACAGATTTGGAGGACCTCCAACACTGACATGGCTACAAGATATTGCGCCAAGTCATCGACCAAACTATAATTGCGTGTATCCCTAGCCTGAGGGTTGTTGACATTCCATCGTAAATGGATGCAAGGGATACGAATGGAGGGTTCAGTGTTAGGGCATGGAATCATCAAAGGTTGTCTGGTTGTAGCTAGAGCTGCTTCCGAAGTGGTGGGAGTATATTCAGGGGGTGCGTTGTATTGACGACTACGCGTTTGCAGAAGAATTTATTCTTCGTTAGTTAGGAGGATATTGTGATCCGTCAGGTTTCTAGGGTTTTGCTATTGTCCCATATGTGGTGGGGCAGGATGCATCTCATACTGGGTATTCATCACACCTTGGTGTGGAATAGGGTTTTCAACACCGTTGGGGGTGGTTGTTGCAAATATTTTTTTGGGGCCTGCTGAGGGGCAGGCGGTGATGGAGGACATGGCGCGTTCATGGAATCTTTCATCCATTTGAAGTCAGAAATTTGGGGATAATGGTGAGTATAAGGACCATGCTCACCGAAAAGAGCACAAGGGAAGTTCGTTTGGAGGTTTTTGTTGTTGTTCCTCCCTTGGCATTTGTTAGTATTGTCTCCTTGAGGATTTTGGTTACCCTGGTTTTGGTTGCCCCCAGCAGGTTGGTTTTGTTGGGGGATATTTCTGCCTGGTCCTGGGTTATTATTGTTTTGGTTTTTTTCTTTATTCTTGGCACTATTCAGCTGATGGGCCAGATTTGTTTTATTCAATTGTTCAAAATTTTGAAATTTTTAAATGGGAGAGAGTTGAACAAAGTTAACCCCAGTATGTGGTTGTCCTTGTGGAGGAGCAATTGGCTGTGGAGGACTAGGAAATGGAAAATATGGATTATTTTGTGGAAATGATCTGTAGGGTGCATAGGAAGGCATAGTGCTTTCACTAGTGCCCAGGTTATAAGCTGAGGTAGAGGGGGTACCCGAACTTGGTTGAGAGGTTGGGCACATCATGGGTGTCAGCAAGGGTCCACTCATGGGTGGAGAGAGGACAACAGTGTATGGCTATTGATAAGGGGGGGCGAGGGGGGGTAAATAAGGGGGTCCCCCATACATCGACGAATATTGGGATGTCTCGTACATAGGTGGTGGTTGGAAATACGGATTATGGTGTGTTGTGGTACCAATCAATCCATCCACTGTGTGAGACATCCCAGGTTTGTTCTGAATGAATGGTACCGGTCTCAGGGCGTCAGGTAGTACTGTGTATAAGTAACTTGATTGAGCATAAATGAGTTCATATTGTTGGGCCTTTCTGATGGCTTCCTCTTCAATTTGCGGGAAGGAGGAGGCCACATCTTTGGCAAGGATAGAGACGAGTGATATGAGAAACCAATCGAGGCATTGTTCTTTGGTGGTTTATGCTTTGCATAAACTACGTCGCCGACGCCATTCATGAATGTGGTCAGCGATATGCATGGTTGAGGTTTGTTTACACTCAGAGAGTAGTTCTAGACCATTTTCATGATGAACTGGTAGTTTAAAGAAGGTCAAGAATGTTTTCGCCAAGGATTCAAAAGTCACATGGGACCCTGATTTTTCGTCCACATACCATTTGGTTGATGGACTTGTGAGTGTGCGCTAAAATAATCTTAAATGGACGGAGTCATCCATGATGATGTTTGAAGAGCACCATAAGTGGAAGGTCATGACATGGTTGGCAGGATCTTCTCCTGCCTTTCCTTCAAATTTGGGAATGTCTGGAGGTAGTTTGGTAGGCATAGCGGGCCATGTGGGGTCATGCAATATAGGGTCATTGGTGAGCTTACTCAGATCAGGTATGTTGAGGGAGGCCAAATATGGCATGTGGGGTGGTGGTGGAGGATTAGTTCTAGCCATGGTGTGAGTAGGTTGTGTACCTAACCCTTGAGGGGGTTTTGGTGGGTTTGTACTTCTCCCTTGAGAAGAAGTTTGTTCCCCACCTCCTTGTGAAGGAGAGCTAGTGGATAGTTGGTTTTGGGAATTGGATCCAAGTAAAGTGGAACCGAGAAAATTTGATCCCAAAATAGTAGTACTCACAGGGGTGTGATATGGTTGAGTCAGTGAGTTGGCGAGACTAGGAACTCCTCCTAGAATAGGAGGGAGATTTTACAAGCGCATGGAACGGAGGGGATTTTGTGGGGCCCCTATGATGTCCAACTAGCAAAGTAAATGTGTGCAAATCATGATGAGAGCAATAAATGAACAAGAGAATTGTATAATTTGGGCCTTCACAATATATCTCGCAATCGTATGTAATCAAATGAGCATCATACATAAATCAATTGAAAAGAAGCATACATGTGGGTAGATGGATTTTGTCTACGTGGGAGAACAAAGAAAACAAATGTTCATGTCCTAAAAAATATGTAATGTCCTTCCTCTCAAATGGCAACGGACCTTCCAATATCACTCAACAATGGGGTCTGAAGCCACCGGAAGAGGAACTAGTGAAGGATGAAATAATCAGTTATAATGAGAGGTAGAGGGTGCATATCTTGAAATATCTGGTGATATTTCCCAATAGCCACACAAAATATAATCAAGGTGCAATTGCAGCCCACAATTGCCACCTGGGTAGATGTCCTAAAATTTGGCCACTAGGTACCTCGGTCAAAGTGTGGCATTTATATTTTTGGCCTCATAAATGGGTCATGGGTTGGATCCCTTCCAAGAGTTGGGTGACTCAAGGGGGGAAGCACAGAACAACCGTACCTCGGCCTTTGACCCTTCACGGGTATCCCCCTGCCTCATGGTGTTAGGAACACTTGACTTGGAGGGTTTTAAACTTCTCTATTTGTCAACTTCTAATGCTTGAAGATGTGAGAACTAGAAAATGGGGGGTTATTTGGATGCCTACCCCTTAGATCCTACCTAGACTAAAAATTTCTTTTGGCATCTCCTGTGGAGGAAAACTTAGGAATTTTCTAGAAAAAAAATTAGATATGGTTGTTTGAGAGATTGGGGGTGTGAACCAATCTTGTTTGAATTAAGTGGGTGTCGATAATTTCTTTAAGAAATAGTGGGATGTTTCAGAATCCCTTTGGAGGAAACCTACTTCAACCTCCAGAATTCGAGATGAAATTATGTGAGTGAGTAGTGACTTTGTGTGTGAGCAAGTGAAAAAATGTGCCAAATTTTAATAATTTAGGTGTAACCTTGCAACATGTGGACTTCTTGTGGTCCTTACAAATCTTTATTACCTATCTTACTACATGTCATTGGTACAACCTTGTGGAATTTTAAAGTCCCTAAAGAACTAGCATGTAGACATATGGGTCCTTACCAATACTTTAAACTCCCTAATGTGATTTAATCTAAGAAATCTTTGAAAAAACTATCCTAGATTGCAAGCATGTGGGCATGTATGGGCACGTTACTATAATCTTTAAACTCCCCTAGTGATGTAAATTAAGAAAGTAGCTTCAAAACTATCCTAACTTTGCAACATGTGGGCATGTATGGGCCCTTACAAACTTAATAAGTTTAAAAAAGAAACTAAGAGGAGCCCTAGGGGGGCTTTTTCCTCTCCTAAAGATTTTGTTTAAGGGAGATGAAATGTCCCCTTGATCATTTTTCTTATTCTCAAGATCGCTCTATGGTGCGAGAGAAGAGCATACTCAATGATTAAAGTTTGATTGTTGGTCCCAATGCAAGTGTTTTTATATGTGATAGTAAAGAATCTCAACTTAACTTTAACAATCAAAACAAGTCATCCATGTGGAAACTCAAAGCAAAAGAGGAGAAATATGGTTCTTTTTAACCCCCTAAGTGCAAATGTTTTCACTAACCCTTCATGTAGGAAGGCAATCTAAGTGTTGTGCTTTTATAAATGGAATAAAAGCAAGATTTTGAAGGCTAGGGGCCTTCAAAAAATCACAAAAACTCTTACAATTTGGAAATTTTGGACAGATGTGTGGGTTACAGCTCAGATAGAGGTGCAGTGGGTGCACAATGCACAGAGAAATGAAGAACTTTTGGTGCATTGTGCACAGAGAAACGAAGTGTTGTTGGTGCATAATGCTTAAAATGCGCGTCTGTGGGATGGAACACCAGCGCACGTTCTGATACGCATCGAGGGGGGGGGGAATTTAAGTGGAATTATCCTCCTCCAGCTCCAAACTTATCTCTTGATAGGTAAGGCTAGGTCAGTTATGATCCCTGCAAGGCAAATGGGTCAAAAAGAAGTGCTCAAACAACCCAAATAGGGATGAAATTGATACCTTATCCCCAGTATGGTCACCAATCTGTTGTGTCCTCTTTGTCACTTGAATGAGCAAAAGAAGGGCACTTGCAAGTCTAGTTGGGCCTGCTAGACAGGACATAGGTTATTGTATGAATCAAACAATTCAATCACATGAAATAAACAAACAACTAAGCTAGAAACAACTAAAGAAATGATTAAAGAAATAAAACTAAAATGCATGAGGAAATTAGAACCAAAATCAATCAAACAAATGACCAATAATCATGCCACCAGTGGATAACTATATTAATGGGAAAACACCATAGAGAAAGGAGGACTTATGGATCCCCTCTTCCTCCTTGGGAGGGCTCTTGAGTCCCCTATGTGAGATCTCTTCTTACAATGACAAACTTGAAAGAAAATGGTGAAGAAATCCAAGCCTATTCCCTCAAGAGGTGAGGTGAATAGCTTCTTGAGATGCTGCTAGTATCCTCCAAGAAGAAAAGAGGTTTATTGAAGGAGAATAGAGAAAGCATCAATGAGATTCTTGAATGCTTAGTGCACCCATGGCCTCCTTTTATAGCATGTCTTTGAAGCAATATCCAACTGGTCTTTAGTGTGAACAAGGGGCCCTTTAAGGCACCCTTAGGTCTTTAACCAGCCCCCCATTCGGATTCATCTCGGATTTGAGGGTCAAATCAAGTTGGGAGCTGGTCTAGAAGTGGGTGAGGGGATGACAAGAACCATAAATGTGTCGTTCATAGGAATGTGCAGCTTTTCTCGTACACAGTCATGCATATGGCGCATGTGCGCTCTACGGTCTTTTTTGGCCTGCACACATGCACACGCTTCCTTTAGTGTTTCAGTGCATGTCAATTTTTTGATGAGTTGTATAGTTTGTGCCTTTTGAAAATGAATTTTTGGGATTGCAGGGGAACTAATAGGTGTTTGAGAGATGTTGAATTCCTGTAACCATTTGCATGCGATACTACGGATGAAATTTCAGTGATAACATATAGTCTCCAAATGTTTCTGAAAAAAGTGGGCTACCCAAAGGAAAACCCTATATTTCAGTTCAATAACAAAGAAAGACCTTGATGGATAATTTTGATGATGGTCCAAAATAAAAATAAATAAATAAATAAAAACTCCTAAGAGTAATCTAGAAAATCCACACAAACTCGCAATTGCTAGAAAGAGGAAAAGAGGTACAAATAAAGAGGGATAAAGTGAATATATACCTGGAGATTAAATTGTCATGGAAGATTATCCAGGAGGATCCAAGAACGCTCACAGAGGTCCAGGAGGATCCAGAATGCTCATAGAGGTCTAGGAGGATCTAGAACACTCACAGAGGTCCAAAGAGATTCAGAAATGCTCAAAATTCAATCATCCCAAATGCTCTTTAAAATGACATCAATGTGTATAGCTTATTGATATATTTCCAATGGCGCAAAAATTGCCTCAAACAGAGTTTGTATGCAAACGTTATGGCCGGTCAAAGTTTAGGTCAAACCAGATAAAAAGTCAAAGTCAAAGGGGAAAAGGTGACATGTGTCACCATTACAAGGGTGAAACATGGCACGACCATACGGTACTTACGTGGCCACACCATGGATTTCCATGTGGCATACCATACATCCGACCAAGCAAGTGACTCAACATCCATATGGCACAGGTGGACTAATCGTGTGTTGACATGTGGCAAGGATACACCAATGAGAGGTTTCCATGTGGAAGCCTCCAATTGGCCATTTATGGATGAGGTTTATCAAAATTATAGGAGTCCACTGGGGTCAAACCCGTGACCTCCTATAACCTTATACAAGCCTCCATTACCAATACGCCACACAGATGTTACTTAACCATATATATTGTAAATTGTATTTAAGTTTGATTAAAGGTTTGATTGGCGACAAAGAGGGCCGAGGGCCCAAGCCCTCAACCCATGGTTTTATTTGGATATAATTTGACCACAACTAACACCATATTCCACGCGGGGGTATTTAAACGTTGGTTTTAACCAACATATATTTATATAATATGGTTTGTAACAAAACAACTAAACAATCGGTGGTCGGTGGGGCTCGAACCCCCGACCAACCGTATACTATGCCAACAACTTAACCATTGCGCCAAAGGTGTGGGTTTTGTTATGGAATCCCGCCAACAAAAATTTAAAGTGTGCCTAAATTTGCGTACATGAGGTTAGGGCCCGCGCCTTATTTAATGGGCACGTGGACTGAGGCAAAAGACAAACATAATTGTAGAGTATGGTGTCTCAAATTTTGTGCCTAGAGGGTAATTAGACTTGGGGGTTGCACCATAATGCATGCCACAAGTTTCTCTCATGGAATTGTATGAACTTTGTACTCATTTTTCTCGAAATTTTGTAAGGAATTTGATGGCATACTATGTTTTTGAGTTTGAGAAATGTGTAAAAAGGTCGTCATAAAACACAAGCATTTGAGCATTAATAAAGAGGTATCTATCTAAAGTGGACCCGAAGACATAGAGAAATTGGATGAACTCCGTTATCAAAGTTTTGTATGTGATTTCAATGTTGTTGTTATATTTTCACTCAGTTATATTGCAAGTTGTTTATCATTAAAGTGTATTGGATAGATAAGTTAATTCACATGTAATTTGCAACCAATCAAGTGATCATTATTATTTCGAAGATCAAGTAGATGTTTATATGTATTAAAGAATAATTAGCATCTAAGTATTTTTTGGATCATAAGACACAGAACTCAATGTAAATATTGAATAAATTGAACTTACGGATGAATAACAAAGGCTAGAAGAAAACATAACAATTGCAAAGGAATTGGATACTCAAGAGCCAAACATATTTGAAGAGGAGTCTCTAACCCTGCATCATGCCACATTCAATAAAAATTCAAGAAAGTTAGTTATTGAAAAGGCCAATTCAAAAAATATGAAGATTCAAGAAAAATGGACTTCATAATTTGACTTTAAATAGGTTTCACCCTCAAATGTCATAGAATTCCATGAGGCCATAGGAGAAGCTTTAAAAATGTCAATTGGAGATATAGAGAATGAAAATTCTATTTTAAAATATAGAGTTAGAGAATTGGAAAATTCTCTGATGCCCCCATCATTGTCTGCTAGTCCTAATGCCACCATACAACCCTTGATAAGTCTTGAAGGAAGATGGTAATCAAGCTCAAGATTAAAAGGAACATCAAGTTTGCTTGTTTCTATCAGGAGATATGTCATTGAAAATATCCAAAAGAGAATGTCCCTGATTCTTGAATCCTGGGAGTTGGAAACAAGCTTTGTTTCTCTAGGCTCGAAAATCACAAATTTTAGATAATATCTTCAAGAAAACCTTGAAAATGATGAAAAATTTTACAAAGAGGATTTTTATAATTTTTTTGCAAAGGTTTTAGGTCTTAGTGAATTTCGAAGAAAAGAAGAGGATTTTCCTTCGACAATCCGTATAAAACAATTAAAGGCATGTTGGTTAAAGAGAATAAATTTTTTTAAATAAATACTAGTTGAGTGTGACGTCATAAGTGTAAAAAAAGGTGAAATATATTTGAATTTGATTTAATTATAACTAGTCAGGTCGACTAAAAATGTGGAGGACTCACACTTAATTATGAATTCAATACTCTTGTCAAAGGAACAAATGGAAGAAAAGTTGACTCGTTAAATATTGCATCGGTCGAAAACTTCAACAACCTGACTGGATATTCAGAGACAGAAGTAGAGATTTGGTTTGTTTTTTATGTGAATAAAAATGATCGCATTGAGGATACCCTTCATCAACTCTTGATGGATTTTAAAGATCTAGAAAAAATCATTATTTTATATTAAAGTGAGACCAGAAATAATCATGGCATCACTGAGACAATATATCTAAAATTGGTGCTTTAATTAAAATAAATGAATTATATTAAGAAGAAGAAGTTGCAACCAGTCAGGTAGTTCAAGAAAAGGAAAGTATAAAATAAATCCTAGACAATAGATGAAAATGAGAGAGATTCCATCATAGTAATTCAAGCGGTCATCTTTCATAATTTTCCATCTTCTATACTCCTCTCTTAGAAGTCATCCAGTTGTGTCTTTTCATTCTCTGAAAACTCATAGATGATTTCTAATCATTTTCCTCTTTTCTTCCAGCTCCAGGTCTATCTTTTAAAGGTCCATGGGAGCCCCATCCCATTATGTTTGGATGAACGCTTTCATTTTAATTTTATTGTAAAACTAGACAATTATTATTGAACACCCTAGAGAACTATCTTGGGGCACAACTTTAATGATTTCTTAGACTTTTGAATTCCTAAGTATGATATTTTTGGAGTGTTCCTATCATATTCTCCTTCAGTTTTAAATGTGAATGCTACTTTAAAGTTCTCTGCATTGTGGACTTATATCTTTATGTCTTATGAATGTAACCAAATATTGCTTATGTTGTGATGGATGTGAGGAATGTGTTAATCTTACATGATATTTTATTTACTTCTATATAGTATTGTAAAGATATCATATTTTTGCTTTGAATAATTTCATGGTCCTTTTCTTAGGAACCTTTCTTTGTGAATATACCTTTTATATATTTTAAATTATATTTTCATAATTTATTTTAAGAATTAATAGAGGAGTACCACCTCTTTAAAAACATAGGGAGATTATATGCTCATGAGGTTGTTGTTTAGATCTTGAACAATCTAAATGTCAACATTTTTTGTGACTCCACTAGAGAGAACAAAAGGTTGGTTTCGCAGAACAAGGATTTTAATGAATCAACCAAAACTAAATGAACCCAACTTACAACTCAGACTCAGAAATCAAGGAAGTATTATGCATCAAGTGTACGATTTGGTGTTAACAACATCAAAAAATCAAGAAGAGATTGAAATATCTTGGGAAACCCTTGATCAGGAGGAAGAAAGAGAGATAGCATTAAGGAAAAGAAGACAATTATGGATCTAAGAAAAATTGGAACCTTATAAAGGTCCACTAACAAGAAGTAAGAGAAATAAACTTCAACTTCACGAAGTTGATGAAAGTTACAAATCATAAACAAGTGAAACCCTAATCATGGGGGATCGAGAAGAAATAAATGAGATTACAAATGAAAAAAGAGAAAGAAATGATAGACAAAGAGTTCTAAGAAGAAGGGACAGGTCTATCCCACTTAATCTATGTGGAGATCAAAATTCATTTCCAACCCTCCCTCAATTAGTTTTACCAGTCTTTTCAAGTGATGGAATCATGGATCCAAAGAGAAACATGGATTAATTTCTAAGTGTTTGTGATATACATTTGATTGAACATGATGATGTGATGGTCCAAGTCTTTTTGCAAACCTTGATAGGTCCAACTTATGAATGGTATCTTTCTCTCATAGCTCAGTCAATCGGATCATTTGATGACTTAGAAAATATGTTTATGACTATGTATGCACTCCCCATTGCATATCATACTCTTCTTACTCAATTTACTCAAATCCATCTCAAGAAAGGAGAAAGAATCGGAGATTTTAACTTACAATTCTTTAAGACTCTAAATCAAGTCCCATAAGAACAATGACCTTATGATCTTGTCATATTTGGGTGTTATAAGAATTCAATGTCTGCAAATGTGAACTATGCAATTAGATCTTCACAAATAAATGATCTACAGGTAGCCATCAAGAAGGAAACATAAATGGAAGAATTTATTTTGGATACTAATGTCGATCCCAAGATCATTCTTATTAAAGTACAAAGACAAATGAATACTATGTCCATATCACATCAGGGACCATCTACTTTAAGAAGTGTTGAAAATTGAGCAATTGGTGGAGGAATCCTCCAGGGGGTTCCCCCTAATGTTAGAAATGATCCAATAGCTTCCCAGGAAACAAGACAAAAAATAGAGATCGCTCAAATGAGAAGAACAATTAGACAAATGAAAAACGAGATTACTAGACTAAAAAGAGTTGAAAATATTGTTCCAACAAATAAAAACACAAGAATCCTAGTACAATATCAAAGAAAAGGAAAGGAAAGAGTCGAAGAACATAGACAATATCAAAGGAAAGGAAAGGAAAGAGTCGAAGAGATTGTGGAAAAAGAAAGTTTTGAAATTTTTGATCAAGGAGTAGATGTGACCCAAGATGAAGTTTTAGAATCAATACAAATGGATGAAGGCACATCATATTTTCACATTTTTTATGAACAAGAAGATCCTGACTATTCACAAGATAATGTTGTCCAAACCATAGCATAAGTGAATAAGTTCAAGACAAGCGAAGCACCTAAAAAAGAAAAAGAAAAAGATAATAATCCCGAACCAACAAAACAACAAACAGTTGTTAATCAAACAAAGACTCCACAACAAATGAACTATAATTTTGTTGATGATATAGCCAAGATCATAATTACCTTTCCCTTCATGGAAGTGGTAAAGATACCACAACAAAGAGAAAACATTTAGAAGATATTAGATGATTCGAATACAAGAATAGAAGTTGTTATCATGAATACAAAGCAGCAACAAAATGTTTCATCAGTAAGGCCAAGGGGTAAAGTCCCACCATTCTATATGTCCATAGAAAATCATGATTTTACATTGCATAATTGTTTGGTTGATAGTGGAGCTACTAATAACATCATGACACTATCATTTATGGAAGCTCTTGGAATGGGATGCACAAAATACTATGGGAATGGAGAAAGTGTATATGTTATTAACTCAAGAAAAGTACCATCCTATGGTGAAATAAAATATTTTTTTTCATGGATAAGTGTATCCCCTCATATTACAATAGTTTTCACTATCACAGTTCTGGATTTTCCTCCAGTATATGGGGTTGCATTAGGAATAGATTGGTGTTCATTAATCGGAGGATATATTATGAATGATGGAAGTTATTTTTTAATTGGAGGATATATTATGAATTATGGAAGTTGCATGATGTCATGATGTTGCCTAAAAAAGATGGGACAATGGTTAGAGTTCCTCAAGAGAGTAGAAATCCTATATCATTCAAGAAGAAAGAGAATGAAGTAATTCATAATTGTATTGATGTTGGAATTGGAAATTATGTTGTTCTCAGTTCATAACAAATAAACCCTCTAAAGCAAGATGATGAAAATTATTTCCAAGGGTTCTGGAAAATATCATTTGATGGAGCTTATTCTGTGTTTGGAAATGGAGCGGGAATCGTTTTTAAAATTCTGCGGTCTAGTATATATCCACATGTCATTAGATTGGAATTCCCTTGTACCAATAATGAAGCAGAAAATGAAGCATTAATCCAAGCAGTGATTATTTCTCACTAGATGAGAGTAGAAAATCTGGTGGTAACTAGTGACTCGAAGTTGGTTATAAATCATATCAAAAAGAAGTACAAAATCAAGAAAGAAAAGTTAAAGCATTATGCAAAAAGAGCATGTGAGCTTATGGATTCTTTTCATTCTTTCAATATCTCTTTCATTCCTCGAGATAAGAACCAAAAGGTTGATTCATTGATAGAAGTTGCATCTCTTTTAAATTTAGAAGATTCCCAAAATCAAAGTACATTTCGTGTTAATAGAATTTTACAGCCTTCAATACCTGGTAATCAAGACTATCTGCAAGTCTTTGAAAATGATGAGCACATTGCAGATTTCCTCATGGATTGTGATTCAATAATTTTAAATGATTCTCCCAAAGAGCTTAGTGATCAGAGTCTTGCATCTTTCTCTAAATATTGTGTCAGTTTGGAATCTCTTTTCAATACCTGATAATCAAGACTATCTGTAAGTCTTTGAAAATGATGAGCACATTGCAGATTTCCTCACGGATTGTGATTCAATAATTTTAAATGATTCTCCCAAAGAGCTTAGTGATCAGAGTCTTGCATCTTTCTCTAAATATTGTGTCATTTTGGAATCTCTTTTTAATGGAGATGACCAAACAAAAATCCCAAATCCAAAAGAAGAGACTTATGTTAGGAAGGTTCAAGAGACACAAAAAATCAACATTGGTACTCTCGATTCTCCAAAGTATTTAAATATCAGTACTAGCTATACAATTGAAGAAATTGATCAATTAACTTCATTGTTCAAAGAATTTCATGACATTTTTGTTTGGACTTATGACGATCTGAAAGAATGTGATAAGTCAATTTTCCAGCACATTATACCACTCAAAGAAGAATCAAAGCATGTTAAGAAAAAAATAAGAATGATAAATCCCAAGTTGAAGCCCTTGGTAAAAATGGAGTTGGAAAAGTTGAAGAAGGCTAGTATAATTTTTCCAATTAGACATTCATAATGGCTTTCAAATCCTATTATAGTGAGAAAAAAGAGTGGATAAATTCATTTGTGTGTTGACTTTAGAGATCTAAACTAAGAAAGTGTTAAAGATAACTACCCACTCCCAAACATGGAGATGTTGTTACAACATGTTATTGGCTCTGCTCTGATGTCCACGTTGGATGGTTTTTCAAGATATAATCAAGTGCTTTTTACTGAAGAGGACAGACCCAACACTGCCTTTATTACACCATGGGAGACTTATGCTTATGTTCACATGCCTTTTGGGTTGAAGAATGTTGGTGCAACTTTTCAAAGGGAAATGGACCATGCCTTCAAAGATTTAATTAGGAAATTTATGCTAGACTATCAAGATGTTCTAACTATTCATTCAAAACTAAGGGAAGAACATATCAAACATCTTAGACAAGTATTTTAACATTGCAGATTGTATGGAATATCCTTAAATCCTAAGAAATGTTTATTTGCGGTATCAGAAGGAAAGTTGTTGGGTCATATAGTGAGCAAAGAAGGCATATACATAGATCATGAAAGAATCAAATCCATTAATGATCTCAGTCCTCCGACATATAAAAAGGAGTTACAGTCTTTCTTTGGAAAGATAAATTTTGTACGAATATTTGTCCTAGACTATGCTACAATCATAAAACCAATCAACATATTATTGAAAAAAAGACCAGAAATTTGAAGGGACTCCAAAGATCCAAGCATCCTTTACAAGAATAAAGCATTCAATCATTATTGCTCCAATCCTTGTAAGCCCAAACTTTGATAAAAAAAAATCATATTGTATTTGTTTGCTTCATAAAAAACTATTGCTTCCATATTGACACAAAAGAATTCAAAGGGAGAAGAACTACCAATCAGTTTTATGAGAAAAACTTTGCATGATTATGAATTGAAATAATTAGAAATAGAAAAGCAAGCCCTCTCTTTGGTTAAAGCAATATCACATTTTAGAACGTATATTTTTTCATCTCATGTAATAGCTTATGTCCCAACCACTCCAGTAAATATGTTGCTTAATCAACAACTTAGAGAAGGAAAATGGGAAAATTGGCGTGCTAAAATATAAGATTATGATATTGACATCAAGCCTCTAAAAGCAGTCAAGGGACTGGGATTGTGTAAATTAATGACATGGGTTGATGCAGTAAACATAGATATATCTATTTCATCAGGGTTATCTTTATAAATATTTGAATGGTATAAAAATACAATCTTTTATTTGAAGTCTCAACAGTTCCCTATTGGACTATCCTCCAAAGAAAGAATATCCTTAAAAATGAAGGCCAGTCAATATGTATTAGTTGTTGAAGTTTTGAATTTTGATGGAATTTTATTGAGATGCATTGATTGCACAAAGGCTCAAAAATATTTACAAGAATTTCATGAAGGTATTTGTGGAGGACAATTTTCACTCACAACAACCGCCCATAGAATCATAAGATCATGTTATTGTTGGCCAACCATCTTTAAAGACTCTTACTCAATGATTATAAAATGTATCTCTTGCAATAAAATTGTCAGGAAAGATGAAAATTACAGTCTATAACAATTGAAGAGCCATTTGCAAAATGGGGCTAGGATGTTATTGGACCAATCAATCCAAATCTAGTAAAGGTCATTCTTATATCCAATCCAAATCTAGTAAAGGTCATTCTTATATCCTCACTGCAGCTGACTATTTTACAAAATGCAAATAATTTGTTGGTTTATGTATCTACTCTTTTATTGGTCTTGAGGATTCCTTATGGGTTATTCTGATTCTAATTGACCATCACAGATTGAACCTGGTTCAAAACTAAGAAGCTTCCCAACAAAATCCCTGTAAAACTATCGTCCCTTCTGGTAACCCAGAAGAAAACGCAGCACACAGATTGTACTACGCAGTCTCACCCGAGATAGCTCTATGGGTGGCTGCAATACTCAGGTGTTTGCAACCTGAGACTGAGCGAGATTCATGGTTATTCATTCAATCTAACATCTATTTATAACATTCATTCTATGCATGCATGTGGAATATCAGATCTACTTAGTTGCTTCATTTATCTAACATTCATCAATTAATCAGATATAAAGATGCATTCATTCATTCACACAACAAAGGTTTTACCATGGTTCACCCCCTCTTGGGCTATGTCCACAAAGATCTATTTATCAATCTTTTATTATAGTTTATAAATATCCCATGCCCCACATGGTTACAATCTTAGTTCTCCCTCTTTCCCACAGGCTCCTCGATCCCTGCAAGGCTGACTAGATCGCACCAGGCTCCTCATCCTGCAATCTAACCCTTGAGATTGAGTCACCCACTCCTTCCTTAGATACCAACTTATTGATTCATATAGTTCTTACAGTTCTCTCTCTTTTTGTCTCTTTTTTTGAGTCATCTTTCCGCTCCTCTCTCCTTTCTTATGTCACCTAAGTACTACTTATTTATATCCTCGGCTCACCATTCATCACAATGCATTACAAAAACCATAACCCTAACGTCGTTAGGTCTTCCTTGCATGCGCACTTCGCCTGCTTCTCTTAAACGTGTTACTTTTCCTTCCAGCTGTCTTTCGCATGCTTTTCCTCAAAAATAACCTTTCTTCTTGGCTAGGCCTGCATCCAATAGGCCCCCAACACTGACATGTGGCTCATCCCGAGCCACCTAAACTTTGTGCGACTTCTTTGACCTCTCCTGCGAGAGCCTGGAACTTCACTGTGAGTTCCTTTGCTTGTGTTTGAGCCTGCATGGTCCTCTCCTTGAGTGCATCCAATATATGCACTGCAATCTCGTCGTTGATCATCTTTGCGCACTCTTTCTGAGTTTGTGCCATGTTATTATTTGCGTCTTCCGCATGCGCAATGGCCTTTGTTGCCCACTCCTGGAGTGGTTGCATTTGATCTTGGTGCTCCTTTTTCTGTGTCTACGCGGCTATGATTTTTTCCTGTAGTTTCTTCATATCATGTGCTTCTTTGGCATGCTTCGTGGTCGACATGTCTTCTACCTTTGCTTGAGGTCCTTGATAGATGTTCTTATCCTTTCTTCTTTTTGGTACCATTGTTGGATATGTTGATCCTCTCCCAGCTTCATCCATAGTTGTGTTTCTTTCTCGAACAAGTCGGTCGTTGTGTCGACATGTCGCTCCATCTCCTATATCTGTGTCAATGCTTCCTGATTTCTCTACTCCTTCACCTCTAGTAGAGTGGTAGGTATGAGTTGTTCCCGAAGGTGCTCGATCTCCTACCTGTATTCATCGATTTTCTGCACAATCTGATTAATCTTTTGCGTCGATGTGAGCTATGTTGTATGCGCGCTCTTTGGAATTTTATCATACGCTACTTCCAATCTTTGTTCCAACCTAATCCGCATGGTCTTTATCATCTTTGGTCTCGAGATTGACCTTCTTGAGTACCAATTCCAACTTGTCTTGGCTATCCTTTGTCTGCTACAATTCTGTTGTGTATGTGCGTGCGTGCGACTGTACCTCCTGCATGAAACTAAATTGTAGTTTATACAAGGCCTTGGTTGGTATCTCTGCCATTACCAACTGTATTTGGGCCAAATCCTTCAAGGGTGTCTGCCCCATAATTTCATCCATGCACATCATGTTCGGTGTGACGTGAAATGTCGAGCTCGGTCGTGTTGTCGTCTAGATCATGTCCTGCCCACACGAACTAGCCTCGACTCTTGTTTGTGGTGTTGATGGGATTTTTTCTATGCCTCTGTCGGCCCCTTGTGTTTCTCTAAGTTTTTGGAGAAGTTGCCACGGGTCTGTCAGCTCCTCCTGAACCCTATCCCTTTGGCACTGAGCATCCTCAAATTCCTCTGATGTCTGATCCTGGACCATTTGGGCCACAAGGTCTGTGTCATCCTCCGTGATCATATATTCTGGTGGTGTTCTGTGTGCCTTAGATTTCTTGCGCACACCCCCCCTTTGTATGACTGGCCTCTTGGTTTGGCCTTTCTCCTGCTGAGTAGCACTTGATGTGGTTCCATGTGTTGTCTCACTTTGTTTCTCCTATTTCTATGGCACCTGGGTGTTTTTCTTCTTTCCCGTTTGAGTGCCTTTGTTGGACACACCCCCTTTCTTCTATTGCGCCTTGTTCTTATCGGTCCTTGGCTTCTTGGGCACCATTTTTTCTTCTACGGGTGTATGTTCCTGCCCTACCTCTGCCTCCTTATCTACGTGCATCTCTTGATTCAAGACTAGAATCCTCTAGTCATCGTCCCAATCCTTGATGGCCATTTCTACGTCCTCTTCCTTGACACAGTACTACAGTTGTAGCCATTGGTTGTGGATATCCTTACATGCATAGATCCACATTGTATGTCTGGTCACTTTGAACTTGCCTATGCCTTGATACTATGCGACTACCTCTGGTGTAATCTGCCAAGTGTTGGCAATGCTTTCCTACAAGTCATTGTAATATCCTTCGAACAGGCCTACATTCGCCTTTTTGTTCTTGGGGTATTGAGTGGTCCCCAGTCATAGGTATCGCACTGCGTGGCAAGGAATGGATCTCATGGAAAAGAAATAATACTTAGGCTCCTTCCATCTGACCAAGGTGATCAGGAAAAGTATCCACGAATAGTGAAATTCTATCCTGCGCGTCCTTACAGTCTTCCAGGAACAGATTCAACAAATATGGGGCCCAGCTAAGTGTGGTGCCCTCTGCACATTGAGTTGCAGCTACGAAAACCTCAGTAGGGACTTCCTCCTTGCGGCATTTCCTGAGTAACTTGCATGCCATGATTTTTGTGGCCATCCTTGTCACTACGTCACTAATACACTTGATTATGATTCCATGCGACCCCCTTTCTGTACCATACTTCTTCTTCATTTCCTCGACCAGTGCCTTCTCTTTCATCTTGCCCTCAAGGAACTACGTGGGTGTCTCCCCCCGTGATGGCAGCCCTGTGATGTATGTAATGAGATCTACGTCTATTGAGACGATCTGTTCCAGCCACATGTATCCTCCATGGGTGACTGCCATCATCTTCTTGATGCATTTGTTTACATTTTGGCCCCTCCCAAAGTGCGGGATGTCCAATAGGCCTAGAATCCTAGTTTTGGCCAATCCGGATACCCACTGGCTTGGTTGGTTAATTGATTCGCCAAAGGGTCCTATACCCAGAGTCTCTAGATAAACTTTCTTGGAAAACTCCAGAAACTTGTTCGTGTCCATCACATCATGGTCTAAGTACCACAATTTCTCCACGTGGCCTAGCATGTTGCCTATGATACGTACCCCTTCCGGAATGCGCGGCAAGACTATGGTTGTGGTGGCCTACTTGCACGGTGACTTTAGTACTGGTTGTTTGTCCTTGCATTGTGGTGGCTAACTCGAGGTTCCAGCCTCCATTGTTCTCTCTTTTTCATACTCATCTGCTCAACCGGTGACATCTTCCATTGTGCCCTCCTCTGGTTGTTCTGGCGTGGTTGTTTGTGATCTTTATGGTGTAGTTGTTTCTTCCTAGTTTGGGAACGTCCCATTGAGTCACAAGGCTTCTTCAGGGTTTTAGAGGTGCGAATTATTTTCTGCGTCCTCAACCTGTTGGCGTTGTCCACCTTCCGGCACATCAATGTCCTTTCCCACTGGTCATGTCTGTTGGGTTTCCTCCACTATTGGTGTGGGGCTTCCTAGTGTCATATCCAGTGATGGGATTCTATCCACATTGACAACTTTTGGAGGCTGAGGTGGTTGTTGTTCTCTTTGTTGTGGTTGTGGTGGTGGTATGATGTTGTTTCAAGGTCATCTGCCAGTCTCACTCAGCTCTCCCAATTTGGGTGGTGTCATGAGGTTAAGGATATTTTCCGTCGAACTTAGTGGCCTCTATAATCTCTGCAACCTTTTCTCTCTACTTTGTATACTCTATCGCTCTATTCTTTTATCAATGTCACAATAACCCTTTCAATACTGGTGTGCTTCCCTTGTATAGAAATCAGGTGAAACTTCTCAGATACGTTACCCAACTTGTGTTTTAAATGAATCGACGCTTCCTTCGTACTTGCCATTGATTTCCCTTATCGTCGCCAGTTGGCACGATTAATGTGGCGTCCCATCATCATTTTTTTAATTTAAGTTTGATATCCATCGTTCGTTGGCGCTTTATTTGTCGTACCCTCCATTCCCGTTGTTTCCACTTTCTAGTGACCATTGGTCCTTTCTCTGTCATGCTAGCGATTCTAAGTGCGTGCACTCATTCTCTTTTCGGCACGTTATACCTTTGTTGCTATCTTTTGATGTCCTGCGCCATATCTCCTTTGTGTTTTTTTTTTTAAGTGTTAGGAGTTCAATTTTCCCTATACAACTTCAGTCGGCTCCCATTGATCATCCCTTTGAGTTTTGTTCCTCCTAAATCCTTCATTTGTACATCTCTCCCATCTATGACAGTATTTACTTCGTATGGTCCTAACCAATGCCTTCTGATTTTTCCTGGGTGCTAAAGGGATTTACTGTCATACACCAAGACTAAGTCTCCTTCCCTGAAATATTTTCTCTTGATATCTCTGTCATGCCAAGATTTGTCCCTTGCTTTCTGTACTTCTTGGTGAAACCCTGCTAGAATCATGTCTTCCTCCATGACCATCAGTTGATTTAGCCTTTCCTGTATTGCACCCCTCTCTGTCATGTTTGTAATTTATGCTACGCATAGACTAGATACCTAAAATTCTAATAGCACCACTACGTCTTGTCCATACACCAATCTGAATGGTGTTTGTCCTGACAATTTTTTGTATGTGGTCTTGTACGCCCAAAGTACTTCTTGTATCTTCAAGTCCCAATCATCCCTATTAATGTTGCAAATCTTCTTCAGTGCATTTTCAAGGTTTTTGTTAAAGGCTTCCACTGTTCCATTTTCTTGAGGATGATATGGTGTACTCTTTTGATGATAAACTTCAAAATCCTCATTCATTGCCTTAATAGTGTTGTTGATGAAGTGCGTGCCTTGGTCACTCATCAAAATCCTTGGGCAACCAAATCTAGTGATCACTTGCTCAAACAGGAAGTGAGTTGTTGTCTCTGTGATGCAATCTTTTATTGGTGCTTCTTCTACCCATCTTTTCAGGTATTATGTCGTAGTGATAATGTACCTTGCTCATGACCTTTTTGTTGGTGGGTTAATTGGTCCCACAAAATCTATTGCCCATTTTTCGAATACTTGCAAAGTTACATGTGGCCTGAGGGGCATATCGTCCCTTCTATTCAGTTTACCAACCCTCTGACATACATCACATTTCTGGCAGTAGTCCTTTGAATCTCTTTTCCTGCATAATGTCCTCCTGCTATTCCCTCTTGGGCTTCTACTAAAATCCTTGGTATTTCATGTTCTAGCACACATCTTCTCAAGATGTTATCTGCACCCATTTTGTATAAGTGTCTTGCAATCAACTGATAGTCTGCGGCCCTGACTACCAGGTTTTTATTTCACGCAGTATTGAATTCCTGTGGCACGGTCCTTGTACTCAACTACTGGATGATGTCTGCAAAGTATTCATCGACTATCTTGACTGAAAATAGTTGTGTGTCGGGAAAGTTGTCCTCTAGATTCGTATTTTCCTCCCCATTAGTGATCCTCAACAAGTGATCAAGTCCTACATTCAACTTTCCTGGTTTGGCTATTACTTCAAAGTCAAATTCCTAGAACAACAATAACCATCTACAAATTCTCCCCCCCCAACACTGGCTTGTTGACGAGGTATTTGAGCGATGTATCATCTGTGAACATATTGAAATGTTTCCTCAATAAATAATGCCTGAATTTCTGAAGCACATAAACCATCGCTAAGCTTCCCTTTATGTGGTATTATAATTTTGCTCCGATTTTGACAGTTTTCTGCTAGAAAATGCTATAGGATGGTCCAATTCTCCTGCTCCTGCTTGCACCAGAATAGCTCCAAGTGCTATGGCCGATGCATCTACATGTACATGGAATTTATTTTCCCAATCTGAGAATACTAGTGTTGGTGTGGTTACCATCTTCTCTTTCAGGGTGTCCAATCTGTGCTGACAGACCTCATTCCACTGAAACTTTATGTATTTCCTTAGCAATTTCTCCATTGGCGCAGTGATCTGTGCATACCCCTTTATAAATTTCCTATAGTATCCTGTGTGTCCCAATGTTGCTCTCAATTGGTGGACTATTTTTGGTGGTGGTAGATTAACAATTACTGCAATCTTGGCAGGATCTACTAGAAAGCCTTGCTTGCATACTATATGGCCCAATAGTATTCCAAAAGGTGTTCTGAAGATGCACTTCTTCATATTTAATAATATTTGGCACTGCCTGCATCTTTATAACATCAGCCACAAGATCTCTACATGGTCTTTCAACATACTATAGAATGTCCAATCGTCCAGATATACCTCTAGAAATTGGTGGATAAATTCTTTAAATGCAGCTATGACTACTCTGGAGAATATTGTTGGTGCATTCTTCAGTCCAAATGGCATGACTGTATACTAGTAGGATCCCCATTCTGTGGAAAAAAGTGGTCTTGTATCTGTCTTCTGGTGCTATCTTGATCTGATGGTATCCTAAGAATCCATCGGTGAATGAATAAGCTTCTTGTCCTCCTACATTCTCCAAGATTTCATCTATGAATGGAGTAGGGAAGGGATCATGTAGGCACGCATCCTTTAATTTCCTCAAGTCGAAACATATTATTATCCCCCCTTTTTCTTCTCTTGAACTACCATTGGGCTTACCCATTCGAACTCTTCTACAGGTTCTATGATTCCAGCCTCCAACATCCTATCGATCTTGGCTTTGAATTTTTGCTTATATATCAAGTTTAGTCTGTATGGTCGTTGTCTGATAGTTCTTGCCTCAGCTCTGAGTGGTATCTTCATTTCTCCTAGCTCTCCTACTATGCCTTCCATTTCGGTGAACGTTGTTGGGGACAGGTCGTTGTACTCGCGCAGTAACTCTGTTATACTTTCCATTGTTTGCTCATCCCAATAGTCTCCAATGTTGGCCATTTTGGGATTCTCA
>ML792166.1:17206-35068 GCA_009831015.1 Picea engelmannii | reverse complement strand
TCGATGCAGCAATTAATTCTAATTCCAGAGGTGGAAATTCCACTTCTCTCTCGCCTTCAACTTCCTCAATGTGAATATCGCGTGGGTCATCTTCATCTGGTGCTTCTTCCTGCACGTGGTAGCATGATAGTAGTTATTTCACTGTTTGTTTGTTTTGTTGTTGTTCCTCTATCATGAATTCAACTTATGGTTTCTTAATGAATATCACCCCTCTGATTTGTTTAAGTGTTGTGTCTATGTTGGGGTTATCATGCTTAAATGAGAAAGTGACTGTAAATTTATGTTGTAGTATTGTCCAGCTCGTAGTTCCTCTGCGCAATTCCTGGTATGCATACTAGTTTGTTGGAATGCCTTCTAATGTGTGAACAAAATGGTGAGGCCATTCCTCCGGTGGTGTCATCCTCCATAGCCTTCTGCACTTTTCCAAGTGTTATACTGGTGCTCCCTGTCCATCATATTTCTCTAGCTGGTTGCTTCCTTGTTCTATGCCAAACCTAATGAGCAGTAATCGCTTATATTGATACCAGTCTTTCACTTTTTCTTTGTGTGCACCCCACCATCTTGCAGGTGTTTTCTTGAGTACTATATCCAGGGCTAAGAGTCTCTAATTTTCTAACACTTCATCTTCATACCATGTTAAGAATGCTTCTAGTTCATTCACCCCATGGAAGTTGGGAGGTTCCCTTATCTATGTACCTACCCATCTTACTATGTGGTCTATTCTTGTGCATCTTCTTGTGAAGACTTCGTGTAACCTCTGCTACCAATTTCTTAAACTCGTATCTAAGTCTGACGCACATGAGGTGATGCTTTCCCAACTAATTACCCCATCTGTAGTTGAGTTCATGTAATCTACATCTCATGCATTTGTTCTATACAACTGGTTAATTTCCTCTAGGTCTAAGAAAATAGGCTCTAAAAACCTTTCCCCTATGGGTCCAATGGCACAATGACTCTGTATTCTCCTGACTCGAAGGTCATCTTCCATGTCTTTAAGTTGATTATGGCATGGTTATCAAATTCCCAATCCAAGCCAATAAGTGTTGGATAAGGTGTTGTGTCATCCACTATCTCTATTACTTCGAAGTCATCTTTAGTGCACACTCCATCCAGGTCTACTGTTACCCCTTTCAGTCTCCCAATCGGTAGAACTCAGTCTTGGTTTGCTAGTTTCAATTGAACCAGTGAATATCCTAGTGTGGTCTCTCCCATACATTGCCATGCCTTCTTGGGTATTACATTGACTTCGGATCCTAAATCTAGTATAATATCTCCCATGTTGAAATCTCCAATGTTGGTGTTTAGCCTAAATTCTCTACTTGTTCTCCTCCTTGTATGTAGATGGTTGATTGTTTTATGTTCTAACTTTCCCTCTGCCTCTATGCTACATCTTTCTATCATAATTTGTAATACTTTAACAGAGGATGGATCATTTAGTAGTCTAACACAGGATTGTAAAAAACCTTTAATCGTACTTACTTGTCCCAGGGGTTGTGTTTCTTTGGTGTGGTCCAGCGATGGAGGCATCTCGTACTCTGGTACTTCCTTATTATGTTGTGCGGTTGATGTCGATGCAATGTTTGGCTTCAGGAATTCTTTTATGGCTTGCTTGAATATCTCATTTTCATTATGTGCATCAAACTGCTTCCTTGGTTTGACATTCTTCTTCACCCATTGGTGTTGTACTGGCTCTTGTCGTACTGCGTCGTTTCCTATTTTAGCTCCTTCCCATCTAACTATGTTGATGTTTCTTCCTTCATCCCTTTCTTCTACTGGAATCCACTGAACATTTTGATTCTTCTTATTTCTCTTCTCCTGGATCTTCCCTAATAGTGTCGGACATTCTTCTATGTCATGATCTGATGCACAACAATACATACAGGTCGTTGGTGGAAGTGGACATTCTCTTGCATAGCATCCTGCTTGTTGACAATTGTGGCATACCAATGGTCATCTACATCTTCAAAAGCCTCCTCTTACTCTACCTCCCCCTCTATAGCTAGCTTTATCCCCTCGTGGCATGTTATACTGAGGCGCATGCTTATACTGTGCGGTATTATAGTGTGTATGTGTGTTATTGTACTGCGGTTGCGGAGTGTTGTATGGTTGTTGAGCAATGTTATATTGATGTTGCATAGTGTTGTATGGGGCTGGTACTTGGTTAAACTGAGGTGCATCTTGCCCGATCATCATTTCTTCTTGCACCCTACATGCATCTGATGTTCTTTCCCTCATCAAGTCCATGGTTCTACAATCTTTTTCATCATGGCCTACTGACTTGAAAAATTTGCAATACGAGCTCTTCAATACTATCTGGTACTTCTACATCATTTGGAAGTGGTATGGATGATGACCATGTTTCTTACAGATCTCGCACCATATTCCTCTTGTTAATAATGGATTTTGCATTCATGTTTCCATGTACTACGCGAATGTTGGACATTCGTTCTTATGGTGTCCCTTTTTCCTACATGTGGTACACAAAACGTCTTCTCTTTTGTCCTTGTTCTTGTTCTAGTTTAGCTAGAATGTTAAGTTCTGCATATCTTCCTTCAGCTCCTCCATGGCTAGATCTGTCTTCTGATATTGGTTTTCTTCCAGTTGCAGGGTTGCCTGGAGATCCTCTACATGTGTCTGAAACTTTTGTTGTCGCAGTGGATATTTCAAGTGTGGTAACAGTGAATTGACGAACATATGCCTATGTTGCATATCTTTCATTACATATTTTAGCTTTCCCTTCATTCCTTTGAATCTCTGGTCAATCTCCCATACAGATTCTTCAGGTTTTTGTATAATCTCTATCATGTTATTCATGTATTTATCCTCTGAACTCGACTTCTGGAACTCATTTATCAGCAACTTCTTGATATGTCCAATCGTTCCGGTTGCCCCTAGCAGACTGTTTGCAGCTAAACTCATATACCAATCTAGTGTGCAATCTCTTAACGTGATAGCTAATTGTGCAAGTTGAGTGTCCTAGTTCGTGATCTGTTTTTATTCCCAAATATTTTCACAAATAAAAAGGTGCTTCTTCGGGTCCTCTGACGCCTCTCCTTTGAATTCATGTAACCTAATGGTTATATCATGTCCTGTCATCTTGAATGTTGAACTACTACCTTTATGTGGTGTAGATACTTGACTATTGCTTCCTGAACTGGCTCCCCTAGTTGTTGTTCCTTGTGTAGATGTACTTCATACAGTCTTCCTTCTCTCAAAATTCGGTTGTCTAAATAGTGGTGTTTTTCTTGGTGTATTAGTCGCACATGGGTTTATGGGTTCAACAATGACACCGATATGGATAGGAGTGTTGCCTTCTATTTCCTCTCTTGGACCTCTCTTCTTCCTCTCATATGTCACAAGCAGGATTTCCTCAATGTTCTCCACAACCTGGAGATCCTCTACCTCCTCTTCATCACTTGCCAAGCCTTCCCTTGCGGCTACGACTCTCTTCTTGGTGTTCACCTTATATTGAAAGGGTACTCCACAGCGCGTTTTTCTAGTTGTTTCCATGATCCGCTCGATCTGGTATTTGTCCATTATAATTGGTTCCAAGGCCTCCTCCTTATTTCCTTTATCTCCTTTTCCTTCCATTTCTTCTTTTCCTGTCAGTGCTTCCCCCCTTCCCCCATGCACGCAGGGAAGTTTAGTTGTCTGACTCCATCGTCATTACAACTTTGTTATATAGTAGTATCGTAATGGAAGTATATAATAATCTGATGTACCTTCCTCAAGTTCCCTTCAAGAACTCTTGTTCAGTTGTGTTGTAGGACTTCGGTGTATCCACTGCAAACTATGTGATAAATCCAACAACATTGATGTCTAGCCAGAAATATACTGCGCGCATAAAATTATTATCAACTCATTGTAGTTGTGTGATCTCTTGAGGATTCCACTCTAGATCTCTGATCCGATTCATAGGATGGTTGTCCTTCAATATTTGTATCCACTCCTACAATATGTGTGGGAAATCACAGAAAAATACTTCATGCAAGTCGGTGAATACGTACTTGTCCAGATATTTGTGCGGTGTTAACTTGGGGTTTTTGTTATCTTTCTACACAAACTTTAACTCCTTTGTCTTCAAACACATCTCTATCTCTTCCTTCGTGGGATTCCACAGTCTTAACATCCCTTTTTAGATTCTCATTCTTTCACCTTTTTGTCATCTGATCCCTCATTCTTTTGATGCTTCTTCAACATATCTCATATGCTCAATCCCATTTTCTTCCAATCAACCAGCAATGGAACCATTTGTTGGTTTTTGTATCTACTCTTCTATTGGTATTTAGGATTCTTTATGGGTTATTCTTATTCTAATTGACCATCACAGATTGACTCTGGTTCAGAACTAAGAAGCTTCCCAACAAAAGCCATGTAAAACTATCGGCCCTTCTAGTAACCCAGAAGGCAACGCAGCACACAAAGAGTATTGTGCAGTCTCACATGAGATAGCTCTATGGGTGGCTGCAATACTCAAGTGTTTGCAACCTGAGACTGAGGGAGATCCATGGTTGTACGTTGTAAACTTTATCCATTCAATCTAACATCTAGTTATAACATTCATTCTATGCATGCATGTGGAATACCAGATCTACTTAGTTGCTTCATTTATCTAACATTCATCAATTAATCAATATAAAGATGCATCCATTCATTCACACAACAAAGGTTTTACCATGGTTCACCCCCTCTTGGGCTATGTCCACAAATATCTATTTATCAATCTTTTATTATAGTTTATAAATATCCCATGCCCCGCATGGTTACAATCTTAGTTCTCCCTCTTTTCCACAGGCTCCTCGATCCCTGCAAGGCTGACTAGATCGCACCAGGATCCTCATCCTGCAATCTAACCCTTAGGATTGAGTCACCCACTCCTTCCTTATCTCACCATATTATTGATTCATATAGTTCTTACAGTTCTCTCTCTTTCAGTCTCTCTCTGTGAGTCTTACTTCTGCTCTTCTCTCATTTCTTTTTCCGCCTAAGTACTACTTATTTATATCCTCGGCTCACCAACCATTACAATGCATTACAAAAACCCTAACCCTAACATTGTCATGTCTTCCTTGCAAGCGTGCTTCGCATGCTTCTCTTACACGTGTTGCTTTTCTTCCAGCTGTCTATCGCATGCTTTTCCTCAAAAATAGTCTTTCTTCCTAGCTAGGTCTGCATCCAACAGAAGTTATAGCTTTAAAAAGGACTGACTCTAAAAAATTGATCACTTTCCTCAAAGATAATGTTCTATCAATATTTGGAGTTCCAAAAAAAATTATAATTGATAATGGATCAATCTTCATCGGTTAAAAACTCACAAAATTTTGTGTGAAATATGGTATTATCATGGGACAATCATCAAATTACTATCCCTAAGGGAATGGTTTGGATGAGTCCACAAATAAAACATTGATTCAAATACTGAAGAAGACAATTGTTGAAAATCAGAGAAATTGGCACATGAAATTGATTGATGCATTATGGGATAGTAGACTCACTCCGAAAGATAGTACATGATTGTCACAATACACTTTATTATATGGAAAGGAATCAAAAATGCCTATTCATTTGGAATTGAGCACTCTAACTTATGTTGAGAACATAGAGGATGTTGAAAAAGTTTCCCACCTACAAAGAAGGTATTATCAGTTCATACATTTGGAAGAACAATGAAGCCAAGCACTATGAAACATGAGTCAAATACAACAGAGCATCAAAAGACATTTCGATCAAAGTGCATCGGAAAAATATTTCCAAAAGGATCAATTGGTGTTATTAATGAATAAAGAAATAGAAAAATCATCCCTACATACAAATTTTTAAGCACTTTGGATTGGTCCTTATGTGATTGAAAAAGTTCTAGGGCACAATTCTTACTTGTTGAAAGATATGAAAGGTACACTCTAGACATTTCCAGTCAATGGGCAACACCTTAAAATATTTTTCTCCTAAAAATTCCCTAGTTATAACCTGTATATAGAATTTCCCTTTTTGTATGTTTTTGTTAAGTCTTTGTTTTTCTCACCCTTTGTTTTCTCAATTGACTCCAGCGCCCAATATACAAGTTTTTTCTTTTTTTGTAGATTCTAGATTCTCAACAACCCACAAGGGGTTATTGTTCCATAGTTGGAGCAAGTTGTTGACCTAGAAATGTGATAAATCTTGTATAATTTTTCTTGTATATTCTTTTCAATTCTTCCCCCATAGTTAGAAAAAAAATTATCATCGTGGGTCCCTAATGTATTTACCTAGCCATGCCCAACTTCCATGACTTGCACAGTGCTCACTTAATTTTTGCAGCCCTCATTATGCACTTACACTTAGATTTTTTTGGAAATTAGATGTTTTTCCAAAAGTGTGGAGTACTAACCCAATCATCTCAATTCTCCAATCCCCCACTGTCCCATTTTTTTGCTCGTCCTCTCTCTTGATCCTCCCCTTACCTCATTGTCCCACCATTTTGTTGTCCCAATTGTTTAGTCATCCTGCCATCTCGATTCCTACTTGTCTCGCTCATCCACTCTCCCAATCGTAGATCGCCCCTAGACACCTTATGTCTTGTCATATCACGTTTCCCAATATGCATTAAATTATACTTTCTAGAAATGACTACCACTCGTATAGGTGTTAATATTGTTATTTATGATGAGTTTCTAGAGACAATTTCCCATAAATGATAATAGAAATTAGCATTTAAAATCTTTGAATTAAGAGCCTCGGAGCATGTTAAAGTAAACAAGTGTATTTCGATAATACCAATTTGAAAAGAGTTGTTCATTAAATTCTTCACCTTGGTTAAGCATGACAACTCGAAGAAAGGAACAATTATGCGGGGATACTATCAATATTTTTCGATGAGAAGACCAAAGGTTTCAATGGTCATAGGAATATGGGTACTACTCTACATTACCACCCAAAGAAAAGAATTCAAACAAAATTTGGACATCAAGAATTGCATTGACAGGATTTGTTCCAAAATTTTATGATTTCAAAGAATTAATTTCATCTCCAGTTTTATGATTTCAAAGAATTAATTTCATCTCCGCAACAAGTTTGACAAAGAACAAAGAATTGTTCAGTTACAGGGAGAATCATCCATCTCCTTAGCTCCCTCAACTTTCAAAAGGATGTTTAGGCTCCCTGAGTCGATGATCATTTTCAAAAGTGTCGAAGTTGAGGACTTCTTGAAGATGAAGAAAGGAGGATTCAAACTTCTGCAAGACTACCTTGAAGACCCGACAATTTTTTCGAAAGACCCCTGAAACATTTAGATAAGTTCACTAAAGAACCCATTCCGAGAAATTGTATGTATGTTCGCCATAATTATTTTACAAGAATCTACGACTATTGTTCCTAATATTTCTCTATACATACTTCATTTCTCAATTCATCAGAATGCCATCTTTGATTGGACCAATATTATTTCAAGGGAGTTATATTTTCAGTTGGGAAATTTCAGAAAGAACAAAAGGTTTTATGTGTCCTCATATTTAATTTTCACCATGAACTATTGTTGTGTCTTCAATCACCTACCCTTGGCTAAAAAGGTCAACTGTAAATTCGACCATGTGCAAATGTGGTACCCCACACTTTGGAAACAAAAGGTTGCATACCACTTTTATGATGTAACAATGCTTTCATCTCTTCTTTTAAAAGAATAATCCATGGAACCAATACATATAGATTATCTCTAGAAGCAACGCCTTTCTTAGACAAGAAAGGAAGTTTTGAATCCATGGAATATTTTGGTGTTATCGAACTCTACTGTTCGCATGGGAAACCTTCATATCTACCATATTATGTTTTTGATAAAATATTTAAAGTTGAGATATGTAAGTAGCATAAATTTTGGGCTCACTTCTTTAACAAAGAAAGGAAAAAACAGTCCATCCCATTGCCATGGAAAATTGGGGAGATAACTATAAAAAGCATTACCTATCTTGATGAAATATCAACTCAGTTTGATTTATTCAATCTCAAGAAACCAAATGAAATCAAGTGTTTCAACCCTAGTCAGTTATTTCTGACACATATGGCATTTGTAGGATATACTGTATCATTTTCCAAAGCATTCTTATTTGGATAAGAAGAAGGTGACAGTCAAAACCCTCAAGGGTTAACTATGGAGAAATTGCAAGAATATATTGAGACCAACATCAATACAATTGATCATCACATATAGTGAGGAAGAGTTGTGAATGAGATAATTTAACGACCCCCAAATGTTTCTAAAAAAATTAGTCTAGCCAAAGGAAAACCTCAAATTTCAGTTCAAGAACAACAAAAGTCCTCGATGGATAATTCTGATGACAGAGGAGAACAAAACCCTCCTAAGGGAAATTTAGAAAATCCGCACAAACTCCCAATTGCCGGCAAGAAGAAAAGAGGTACAAATAAAGAGGGAGGAAGTGAAATCATACATGGAGATGAAATTGTCCCAGAAGACATATAACTTGATGTAAATATTGAATAAATTGAAGTTGCAAGCGAAGAAAAGAGACTAGAAGAAAGAATAACAATTGAAAAAGAATTGGATACTCAAGAGCCAATCATATTTGAAGAGCAGTCTTTGACCCTGCATCGTGCCACGCTCAATAAAATTTCAATAAAGTTAGTTATTTAAAAGGTCAATGTTAAAAATAAGAAATTCAAGTAAAATGGAATTCATAATTTGAATTTAAAGGGGTTCCACCCTTAAAGGTCGTAGAATTCCATGAGGCCACGGGAGAAGCTTTAAACATGTCAATTGGAGATATAAAGAATGAAAATGTTATTTTAAAAGATAGAGTTAGAGAACTGGAAAATGATTTGATGCCCCCATCATTGGTTGCTAGTGCTATTTCCACCATACAACCCTTGATAATTCTTGAAGGAACACGAGAATAAAGCTCAAGATTAAAAGGAACATCAAGTTTTATTGTTTCTATCATGAGATATGTCGGTGAAAATATCTAAAAGAGAATGTCCCCAATTCTTGAAATCTGGGAGCTGGAATCAAGATTTATTTCTCTAGGCTCGAGAATGACAAATTTCAGACAATCTCTTCAAGCAGACCTTGAAAACGATGAAGAATTTTACAAAGGGGTCATTTCTACTTTTGTTGCAAAGGTTTCATGTCTTAGTGAATTTCGGAGAAAAGAAGATGTTTTTCCTTCGACAATCCTTATAAAACAATTAAAGGCATGTTGGTTAAAGAGAATAAAAAGTTTAAAATAAATGTTAGCTGAGTGTGACATCATAAGTGTAAAAAGAGGTGAATTATACTTGAAGTTGATTGAATTAGAACTAGTCGGGTTGACTGAATATGTGGATGACCCACACTTAATTATGAATTCAATACTCTTGTCAAAGGAACAAATGGAAGAAAATTTGGACTCGTTAAAGATTGCATCAACAGAAAAATTCAACAACCTAACTAAATATTCAGAGACAAAAGTAGAGAGTTGGTTGGTCCGTTGTGTGAATAAAAATGGTGACATTGAGGATACCCTTCATCAACTTTCGATAGATTTTAAAGATCTAGAAAAATTCATTATTTGATATTAAAGTGAGAAAGGAAATAATCATGGCACCAATGAGAGAATATATGAAAAATTGGTTACAGAATGTTTTAATTAAAATAACGAAATCAAATCAAGAAGAAGCAGTAGCAACCAATCAGGTAGTTCCAACAAACAAAAGTATAAAATACATCCCAACCTGTAGATGAAAATATGAGAGATTTCATCACAGTAAGTCAAGCGATCATCTTTCGTACTTCTTGCTTAGAAGACATCCAATTGTGTCTTTTCATTCTTTGAAAACTTGATGCAGACCCCCTACCCCAGCAGGGTTATGCGACCTCCCAGTCTCTGGATAGATCTTCTTCTGAGTCGAAATCGCTCTTCGGGCTCCTACTGGAACCCTTTGAACGAATCCACAGGTCCTTCTTGAAAACCCACCCTGTGCAACTTAACACCAGGCGCGAGCCTTACATGTCCATGCGACCACAACCTGGCCTTAGCGCAAGCGCCTTTCGCAACTCACAAGTTCGTGAGACGAAGACCCTCGACTCCTCTTTCTCCAAACACCGATACCTAAGATGCGATATGGGTATGGCTCCTCCTTGTTAGTGCCTTCCACCGGCTAGGGCTCAGTGCTAGCACTACTCGCAACTCGCGACTTTGCGAGTTGGGGTGTTGAACCCTCATGCTCCTCCTTTGTGAAATTTTGAAGCACGATAAGTCAGTGATGGGTTAACTCATTTAGCACTACTTGCAACTCACTACTTCGCGAGTTGGAGTGTTGAACCCTCGTGCTCCTCCTTTGCGAATCCCCGAAACGCGAAAGGTCAAAGATGGGTTGGCTCCTTCCAAGGTGACATGTGTACACCACCTGTCACCCGCTTCCACCTTTCTCTGGGTGCTTGTTGTTACACCACTTGTCAACCACATGGTCCCCACCTAACGGATGTGACACGTGTTCACATGAGCCCTCGACGCTCGGCACTTTATGACTTATGCAGTTAAAAAGAATTATTTCAACCCCCGATACGCGATACTACGTGGAGGTTCTGATCCAACAGTTCTCTCGTGGCTTGGATCCAACGGTTTGGATCTCCTTACCTGCTCCTCACAACTCGGGACTTCACAAAACCAAGAATTTGGTCTGCCCTCCAAACTCACGAACCCCGAATTAGCGAAATGATCCAGATCTCTGCCACCTGTCCTCCAAAATGGATGGTCCTGATGCTTTTGGGACTTGACGAGTCCTCTTCCTTCTGTTGTTACGAGGTTTAAACCTCGCGCACCTTTTCTGGATCCGACGGCTCACAACAACTCAACACTTCTCCCTCGAAGTTTCTATTGTATGTTCTACCCTTTTGTGCGGCTTCCCAAGGATTAAACCCCTCGCACCTTCTCCCGGATCCGATGGCTATCGGCCCTTGGTGCTAGATCTGACGGTCCAAATCTGACCTCCTTACGTGATCTTCTCCTGCTGCCTGGATGTAGATTCAACGATCCAGATATTTCTTCCTGGTGTTGATCCAATGACAGTTGTGCTCTTCCTCCTGAGCTTTCTTGGCTTTTTTGACTTAGAATATTTTCTAAGTCTCGAAGGTCTCGACCTTCGACTCTTCCTCTTGCGAGCCCGGTTCCTTTGGGTCTCGTCTATGTTATAGAAATGCTTCCCCTCCTGAGCTTTGTCAACTCAGAAACCTCGAAAGGTTTTCCCTATGCATGTTCTTCTTTCTCTTTCTCTTCTGAGCTTATGGACTTATAACAAGTCCACTCTCGCACACTCTTGGTGCTCCTGAGATTTCGAATAAATCAGATTCGAGAAGTTTTCTGGAAAAGAAAACTCCTTACACCCACCTGGCATTCTTCTGCTCAATGCACACCTTGCAGAGCCTACAGAGTATTCAGCAACCCTATGAGTGTCTTCTCTTCGACACTTCTCTTTTCTTAGAACTCGAAATAGAGTTCCCTAGTGCACTCTATGCATGCGCTCAATGCCCTCTTGGAAGAGCTTTACAGAACCTTCAGTAGTTCTGTCTTCCCTGAACTCGATACAGAGTTCCTTCCTGTGCACTCCTTGCACCTCTATTGATGAAGGTTCAACGTTATCCCTCTTGAGATTTCTTGAGGTCGTCTCACCTCTGTCAATGCACACCTTGTGGACTATGTGCACTCCTTGCACTCGGAAACTCAAAGACGAGAAGAAACTAAAACTTATGAAATACTTCACCTGTTATGCATTCGAAACACAAAATGCATAAAAACATGCAAACACATACAGACAATTCATGGCAGGAAAAACTGCTCTTCTATTAATTCAGAAAGGCCTATACAAGGTGTTTACAAAGGTTGGACTGTAACAAGTCTCAGCTCTCTATCGATACCTCTCTGCTCTAGTCTCCCCTCCTATCTCTCTACTCTAATTTCTTCCTTACAAAATGAGGGCTCCCATGAGCTTATCCTCAAGAAGTACCTGTGGATTCGTTCAAAGGGTTTCAGCAGGAGCCTGAAGAGCCATTTCGGCTCAGAAGAAGATCGATCCAGAGACCGGGAAGTCGCAGAACCCTGCTGAGGTAGGGGGTCTGCATCATGTGGTATCAGAGCCACTTTCTGTCTGTAGACTACAGGCAGAGGGAGGCAGAGTAGATAAAGAGGAGACCATTACTTTGTTCACAGACAAAGGAGAGACGGTGGGAGAAATTCTAGTAACATCAAGTGGAATCAGAAGCAAAGATTCATCTGTATAAAGTAGGTGAAAGAAGCAGGGTGTTAAATCTCTGTGGTGATTGTTGCAAGGTGCAGAAAATAATAGACAGCCAGGTGAGTTGTAGGAGGACATGGAGATTCTCTTAGACATAGAGTGACCCATACACTTGCCAGGAGGGTAGGTGAAAGATGGAAATGGCTACTAAAGGCCATGAGCGTGGTGGAAGAGGAGACCACCAGCAGATGAGTAAAGCAAAGATTGACAAAGAACTCATTGAGATAAGGGCGAGAATGGAACAACTGACATTGAAGATGCAGCAGGAGGCAAAAGTACACTGGAGGTACGAATGGCCTCTGAACAAGAAATCCAAATGGCCTATTCAAAATTTGTTGGCCAGGAAACAACATCAAGAGTTGAGGAAGTGGTTGAGGTATGTTGAAAGCCTCAGTGACACAGAGTTGGTTTGCATCTGTGAGACAGAAGTTAGAGAAACCCTCAATGATGAGGAAGAGAGATCAGTTTCAGGTCTCATAAACTGCCAGGAGGGCAGAGATGAATTTTCGAATTTCCAGGTGGGCAATGGAATGAGATCACTAGAGGATCTCATAGACTGTCAAGAGGACAGCAATGAAAATTCATATTGTCAGGTGGGAAATGATATGAGATTAGCAAAGGATCTCATAAACTGCCAGGTCAGAAGAAGTAAACTTTCGAGTTGCCAGGCAGGCAATGGGAAGAGATCAGTAGGAGGTCTCGTGTACTGCCAGGGGAGCAGTGCTGAAAGTTCAGATTGCCAAGTGGGAAATGAGATGGGATCATTGGATCTCATAGACTACCAAGTGGGTAGCAGAAAATTCCCAAATTGCCAGGTGGGCAGGGGAAAGGAGGTGAGACTGTCTGAGAGTCTCACGAACTCTGTTGAGAGTTCATGTCAGCAAGGAGTGCTGATAGGTGAAGAGTCATGTGGTTTTGCAGACCATGTGAATGAACATGATGACAAGTTAAAAACTTGCACCATCCAGAAGGAGGATCAGAAGAGCATTATGATGATTGGGAGAATTCGAGTATTCCTACCAGATAGCCCAATTGAGGCAAGAGCATGTGTTGCGGATGCAACAACGGAAGGAGGACAGCCAACGAAGACTGTCAAAGAAGAGGAAGAAGTGGAGTAGACACTAATGTTTTCCCAAGGAGAAGAAGAAGAGCATTAAGCCGAGTTGTTCAAAATTTTCAGCCAGGAAGCTGAAACAGAAATGACTGTAGCGCTAGAGTCTGCAGCAGAAGAGGAAGTAGACAGCATAGATTTTGTTGATCTGTGTGAAGAATTGGAAGCCCTCGAGAGAAGGGTGATGGTGCAAAGCTTGCACATCCAACAGGCTAAGTTGGAAGAAGGTAGTGGAGCATACCATCCCTAGGAGAAGCTGGAAGAAGTTGGAAGTATGCCAGCAGGAGAAATGGCAGCAGCAGAACTGCCACAGGAAGAAGCTAAGAAGCAGTTCAGTGAGGAGACTGCATAGCTGGAGTCTGTAGCAGAGTGGCCACTTAGTGCCACAAAGAGAGATAAAGATAGCAGGGGAGATCGAGCAGATCTGCCCATTGAGAAGAGAGCGGTGCGATAGAGAAGACTGCATACAAAGAGCCAACCACTGGAGCAGTTGGACGAGGTAATTGAATAAATTAGAAGGCTGATGTTGATTTCAACAGTAGAGACTACCAGCAACGAGAAGTTGAGCAGAAGGGAGCCTGCAAGAGCAGCAGGGCAGCAGTAGCAGCAACAACAAAGCAGAGGAGCAGGTGGATAGCTCCAAGGGAAAGTTTGGGATCTAGGTGGATTTCAACACTGGAGAAGAGGATCTCATGATCAGGAGATCATGATTTTTCCAGCTGAGGAGTATGATGTAGGAGCATCGCTCCATGTCAGCAGCGTGTTAGCCAGCCAGCACATCCAGCACGCATTTAATGGAGAAAGGGAGAGGCGCAGCCCTCTCAATTTTGAAATTCAAAATTTCAATAAATGTTGTAAGGCTTTTAATGCCAGACCACGCCTTTGTACAGGTAGTGGTTGATGTTTCCTTTAATGGTTTCCTGCAGCAAGCCTAGGACGTAGTCAGGACCGGGCATCCATTTATGTAATGTAGCCATAGGAGTCGCTCTGTGATAGCGATAGCTCAGAGACGGTGGTTAAGGATAAGCTCATGGGAGCCCTCATTTTGTAAGGAAGAAATTAGAGTAGAGAGATAGGAGGGGAGACCAGAGCAGAGAGGTCTCGAGAGAGAGCTAAGACTTGTTACAATCCAGCCTTTGTAAACACCTTGTATAGGCATTTATGAATTAATAGAAGAGTAGTTTTTCCTGCCATGAATTGTATGTATGTGTTTGCATGTTTTCATGCATTTCGTGTTTCAAATGCATAATAGGTGAATTATTTCATAAGTTTCAGTTTCTTCTCGTCTTTGAGTTTCCAAGTGCAAGGAGTGCACATAGTCCGCAAGGTGTACGTTGACAGAGGTGAGACGACCTCAGGAAAGCTCAAGAGGGATATCGTTGAACCTTCATCAGTAGAGGTGCAAGGAGTGCATAGGAAGGAACTCTGTCTCGAGTTCAGGTAAGACAGAACTACTGAAGGTTATGTAAAGCTCTGCCAGGAGGGCATTGAGCGCGTGCATAGAGTGCACTAGGGAACTCTAATTCAAGTTCTGAGAAAAGAGAAGTGTCGAAGAGAAGACACTCACAGGGTTGTTGAATACTCTGTAGGCTCTGCAAGGTGTGCATCGAGCAGAAGAACGCCAGGTGGGCGTAAGGAGTTTTCTTTTCCATAAAACTTCTCGAATATGAGCTATTCGAAATCTCAGGAGCACCAAGAGTGTGCGAGAGTGGACTTGTTCTAAGTCCATAAGCTCAAAAGAGAAAGCGCAAGAAGAATGTGCACAGGGAAAACCTTTCGAGGTTTCTGAGTTGACAAATCCCAGGAGGGGAAGCATTTCTATAACGCAGATGAGACCCAAAGGAACCGGGCTCGCAAGAGGAAGAGTCAAAGGTCGAGACCTTCGAGACTTAGAAAATCTTCTAAGTCAAAAAAGCTAAGAAAGCTCACGAGGAAGAGCATAGCTGTCGTTGGATCAGCACCGGGAAGAAAGATCAGGACCGTTGAATCTACATCCAGACAGCAGGAGAAGAGCGCATAAGGAGGTCAGATCTGGACGGTCAGATCTAGTACCAAGGGCCGATAGTTGTAGGATCCGGGAGAAGGTGCGAGGGGTTTAATCCCTTGGAAGCCACACAGAAGGGTAGAACGGACAGCAGAAACTTTGAGGGAGAAGTGTCGAGTTGTTGTGAGCCGTCGAATCCAGAAAATGTGCACGAGGTTTAAACCTCGTAACAGAAGAAGGAAGAGGACTCGTCAAGTCCCGAAAGCATCAGGACCGTCCATTTTGGAGGACAGGTGGCAGAGATCTGGATCATTTCACGAATTCGGGGTTCATGAGTTTGGAGGGCAGACCAAATTCTTGGTTTCATGAAGTCCCGAGTTGCGAGGAGCAGGGAAGGAGATCCATACCATTGGATCCAAACCACAGGGGAATCGTTGGATCAAAACCTCTGCGTAGTATCGCGTATCGGGGGTTCGGGGGTTGAAAGAATTATTTTTGACTGCAGAAGTTGCAAAGTGTCGAGCGCCAAGGGATTGTGCGAACACATGTCACATCCATTAGGTGGGGACCGTGTGGTTGACAGGTGGTGTAACAACAAGCACCCAGAGAAAGGTGGAAGCGGGTGATAGGTGGTAGACACACGTCACCTTGGAAGGAGCCAGCCCGTCTTTGACCTTTCGCGTTTCGAGGATTCGCAAAGGAGGAGCACGAGGGTTCAACACTCCAACTCGCGAAGTCATGAGTTGCGAGTAGTGCTAAAGGATTCAACCCATCGTTGACTTATCGTGCTTCGGGATTTCGCAAAGGAGGAGCACGAGGGTTCAACACCCCAACTCGCGAAGTCGCGATTTGTGAGTAGTGCTAGCACTTAGCCCTAGACGGTGGAAGGTGCTAACAAGGAGGAGCCATAACCATATTGCATCTTGGGTATCGATGTTTGGAGAAAGAGGAGTCGAGGGTCTTTAACTCACGAACTTGTGAGTTGCGAAAGGCGCTTGCGCTAAGGCCAGGTTGTGGTCACATGGAGATGTAAGGCTCGCGCCTGGTGTTAAGTTGCACAGGGTGGGTTTTCAAGAAGGACCTGTGGATTCATTCAAAGGGTTCCAGCAAGAGCCCGAAGAGCCATTTCGGCTCAGAAGAAGATCGATCCAGAGACCGGGAGGTCGCAGAACCCTGTTGAGGTAAGGGGTCTGCATCAAAACTTATAGTCGATTTCTAAACATTTTCCTCTTTTTCTTCTAGGTCTAGGTCTATTATTTAAAGGTCCACATGAACCCATCGCAATATATTTGGACAAACGCTTTCCTTCTAATTTTTTTGTGAAACCAAACAATTATTTTTTGAGCTCCACATAGAACTATCTTGGGGCACAACTTTAATCATTTATCAGTATTTTGAATTTCTAAGTATGAGATTTTTGGAGAGTGCCTATCATATTCTCCTTTAGTTTTAAATGTGAATACTCATTTAAAGTTATTTACATTGTGGACTTATATCTTTTTGTATTGTGAATGTGACCAAATATTGCTTATGTTGTGATGGATGTGAGGATTGTGTTAATCTTACATGATATTTTTTTTTACTTTTGTATAGTATTGTAAATATAGCATATTTATGCTTTTAATAATTTCCTGGTCCTTTTCTCAAGAACCTTTCTTTGTGAATATACTTTTTATATATTTTAAATTATATTTTCATAATTTATTTTAAGCAATATCAAAGGAGTGCCACCTCTTTAAAAATGAAGTAGGATTATATCGTCATGAAGTTGTTGTTTGGATCTTGAACAATCTGAACATCAACATTTTTGGTGACTCCACTAGAGAGAACAAAAGGTTGGTTTCACAGACCGGGGATTTTAATGACTCAACCAGAACCGAATCAACCTTAGTTAAAAGTCAGACTCATAAATCAAGGAAGTATTCTACATCAATTGTACGATTTGGTGTTAACAATAGAAAAAAGTTGAGAAGAGCTTGAAAGATATTGGGAAACACTTGCTTGAGAGGAAGAGAGATAGCATTAAAGAAAAGAAGATAGTTGTGAATCCAAGAAAAACTGGAACCTTATAAAGGTCCACTAACAATAAGTAAAAGCATGAAACTTTAGCTTCACGAGGTTGATGAAAGTTCCAAATCAGAAACAAGTGAAACCCTAATCATGGGGGACCGAGGACAAAGAAATGAGATTCCAAAAGAAGAAAGAAAAAGAAATGATAGACAAAGAGTTCCAAGAAGAAGGGATGGGTCCAACTGACTTAAACTATATGGAGATAAACATACATTAACAACTCTCCCTCAAGGATTTTTACCAATCTTTTCAAGCGATGGAATCATTGATCCAGAGAGAAACATGGATCAATTTCTAAGTGTTTATGATATACATTTGATTGAACATGATAATGTGATGGTCATCGTTTCTCTGCAAACCTTGATAGGTCCAGCTTATGAATGGTAAATTTCTCTCCCAACTCAATCAATTGGATCATTTGATTATTTAGAAGATATTTTTA
>ML792166.1:0-17144 GCA_009831015.1 Picea engelmannii | reverse complement strand
CCCAATTGCATATGATACTCTTCTTACTCAATTTACTCAAATCCATCTCAAGAAAGGAGAAATAATAAGATATTTTAACTTACAATTCTTTAAGACTCTAAATCAAATCTCAGAAGAAAAATGAACTAACGATCTTGTCATATTTGGGTGTTATAAGAATGCAATGGATGTGAATGTGAACTATGTTATTATATATTCGAACGTAAATTATTTGCATGCAGCCATCTAGAAGGCAAAAAAAATGGAAGAGTTTATGTTGGAGACTAATAATGATCCTGAGATCATTCTTGGAAAACTACAAAGACAAATGAATACTCTATCTATATCACATCAAGGACCATCTACTTCAAGAAGTGTTGAAAATCAAGCAACTGATGGAGGAATCTTCCAGGGGGTTCCCCCTAATGTTAGAAATGATCTAGGAGCTTCCCAATAAACAAGACAAAAAATAGAGCTCACTCAAATGAGCAGAACAATTAGACAAATGCAAAACGAGATTACTAGACTAAAATGAGCTAAAAATATTGTTTCACCAAACAAAACCACAAGAATTCCATTACAAGATCAAAGAATAAGAAATGATAGAGTTGAAGAACATATACCAAGAGCACCGAGAGTACCAAATCCTAATGTTGTGGTGCAAGAAGAGATTGTGGAAGAATAAAGCTTTGAAAATTTTGATCAAGGAGAAGATGCTACCCAAGATGAATTTTTAGAAACGGTGCAAATGGATGATGGCACATCATATTTCAGATTTTTAATGAACAAGAAGATCATGATTGTTCATAAGATATTTTTTTCCAAACCATAGCACAAGTGAATAATTTCAATATGAGGGAAGCAACTATGAAAGAAAAAGAAAAATCTAATCCTCCAGAACCAAAAAAACAACAAATAGTTGTTAATCAAACAAAGATCCCACTACAAATGAACTATAATTTAGTTGATAAGCTAGTTAATCTCATAATTACCTTACCCTTCATGGAAGTGGTAAAGATACCACAACAAAGAGAAAATATTTTGAATATACTAGATGATTCAAATATAAGAATAGAAATTGTTGTCATGAATACAAGGCAACAACAGAATGTTTTATCAGTAAGGCCAAGGGGTAAAGTCCGACCATTCTATATATCCATAGAAAATCATGATTTTACACTACATAATTGTTTGGTTGATAGTGAATCTACTAACAAAATCATGCCACTATTAGTCATGGAAGCTATTGGAATGGGATGCACAAAATATTATGAGACCAGAGAAAGTATATATGGTATTGATTCAAGAAAATTCCCAACCTATGGTGAAATAAAATATTTTTTTGCATCGATAAATGAAGCCCCTCATATTACAACAGTTTTCACTATCATAGTTGTGGATTTGCCTCCAGCATATGGGGTTTAATGAGGAAGGGATTGGTGTTCATTAATTGGAGGATATATTATGAATGATGGAAGTTGCATGACATTGCCTAACGAAATAGGGACAATGGTCATAGTTCCTCGAGAGAGTAGAAAGCCTATATCATTCAAGAAGAAAGAGAATGAAGTAATGCAGAATCATATTGATGTTGGAATTGGAAATTATGTTTTTCTCAGTTCAAAACAAATAAACACTATTAAGAAAAATGAAGAAAATTATTTCCAAGGGTTCTAGAAATGTCATTTGATGGAGCCTATTCTAATTATGGTGTCAGACACATAATCCTTAGGATTGTGTTAATGTAATTATATTGTAAATATGAATATTTGTAGGTGATAGGTAGCGTCTTCAGTTATGCAAGACCAATAGTCATTTTCTTGTATTTATTTACCTTCCATCTTAATGCAATACGCATTTGTGTCGAGTTACATTTTCCTCCAAATTATGGCCTGACAATGGTATCAGAGCCTGGTCTAACTGCAAACGTTTCATTTCCCTAGAAAGAAACATTTGTCCTCTTGCCATCCCATATGCACCTGTCTCTTATCTCTATGTCATTTCATTTGTATCACAGTTCTTCTACAGTCATTCATACCACTTGTTACAGTCTGCACAAAACTCTAATTCATTCCACTAATCTGTGTATGCTCCACGAAACCCTAATTGTAACCATAATCTCTCTTTGCATGACTACTTGGTGAAGAGGTATGCTCGTAATTTATTCACGCCCACTAGTTGAAACCCTAATTCTCTCATTTCTATAATGTATTTCTCTCATATTCATGCTCGTCGGTCGAAACCCTAATTCTCTCATACTCACCCCCGTTAGTTGAAACCCTAATTCTCTCATTTCTATAGTGTAATTCTCTCATATTCATGCTCGTTGGTCGAAACCCTAATTCTCTCATACTCATGCTCATTAGTTGAAACCCTAATTCTCTCATTTCTATAGTGTAGTTCTCTCATATTCATGCTCGTTGGTTGAAACCCTAATTCTCCCATACTCACACCCACTCCTCAACTAATTCTCTCATTTATATTGCTTAGTTCTGCAAGTAAGAAGCATCAGCACTCGACCTTATTTTCCTTACAGCGTGTATAGTCCACCTCTTCATTAATATCCAAATTCAGTCAATTGTCCAATAGTTCATACTTGGAAGAGAGACATGGCAAGGAATTGAATGTGGATGTGAACCCTTATCTGTCAACTGCTCCAAGTTAATCACTCAACCATTCGTCACCCATCAACTGTACCTTTCCCATAGACAAGCGTTGGCCTTCCTAATCCATCGACCTTCTTGATCACCAATCGATTGTTGGCTTCAACTCACTCGTCAACCTCCTAGTTTGCATCCATGATCGAACTAAATACACCTCACACCACCATTTTATGGATGCCTAGGTTTACATGAGAGAAGAGATCGTGCAGGTATTTGACTTAAATATTTGATAGGGTTAGCCATAAAATTCTTAGGTTTTCATCTTGTGGGATTGAGATTTTTACCTCATCCAAGTCAATAAAGAGATCAATGTCCTTTTGGTAAAAAAAAATCCAAACTAGTCAATTAGCATGCCTTTCACCTTCAATGCATCTTGAGTGCACCCATGATAACACAACATACTTGTTGGGCATCAGTTTGTTCATTGTGCCACTCTGATCGATGATGGCTTCCACCTACCAGATTATGGTTGAGTGCTCTCATTTGATGTAAGAAATGAAAGGATGTGGCAAGATGAAATTCAAAGGTAGAGGGATTTGTCATAATTCCCGTCAAAAATTTGATTTTCATTGTACCCGTTGCAGAAATAATGTGTCACATGAAGCTATTGACTACGGGGTTCCATGGGAGAAGATCAAAGAAGACAGAGGTAAAACTTCAGAACCAGTGAAAGGTAAATAACCTACTCATTACGTTTTTTCCCATTGCAATATAGGAGTAACTAAAGATTTGTTTAATTCTTCACTTGCTTCTTGGGGAGATGCATGGCTTCTTGCACATGACATTTCAAATATATTTCTTTGAATACTTCGATGACAGTGTATATGAACTAGTGTGCTTTGTAGATAGATCAGATTTCAAACCTTCAAGAATGAGCACCATCAGGCTAAAGTTTCCTAGACTCCTAGATTTTCTTCTGTAAAATGTACTCCATATTCCTAAGCTGCAAAGGTGCTTGTTTTCCCTTGTCTGCTTCTGACAGCAAGGGCACTATTTTTGGTGGAAAAGTAGAAATACGAAAGGATTCTAATAGCATGCTTGTTATGAACGGAATGGAAGATGGAAAGATATTGAAGTTGAAAGGGACATCTGCTCATTCACAAAATGTTGCATACCTCTCTCATCACGATGCAGGTATAATGACATCTAGTCTTTTGTGGCGTACTATATTTGGCCATATTAATTATGATAGTCTTCGTTTGTTGAGAAAGAATTGTGTTATTGGTTTTCCTACTATTCTTAGGAAATTGAAGCAATGTGATGCTTGTATCCTTGGAAAACACGGCAAACAACCCTTTCATGGTTCTACTTTCAAAGCATGTAGAAAAAATGAATTGATTCATTCCAGTTTGTGTGGCCCTATGCCTATTCCTTCTACAAATGGAAACAAAAAAATATCATGACTTGTATTGATGATTACACCAAGATGTGTTGGGTGTATTTGTTGAAAGATAAATCACAAGCTTTTGAAACTTTTAAAAATTTTCCATATATGGATTCAAAATGAAGCTCGGTATCATATTGGCTCTCTTCTCACTGATAATGGAAGATAATATACATCTAATGAATTTGAAATCCACCTTCACCAACATGGGATCAAACATCAAACCACAGTTCCATGCAATCCCAATAGAATGGTGTGTTTGAACAAATGACCATGACACTCCTAAATATGGTTTGTTCCATGATGTTTTTCAAGAATGTTAAATTGATGTTTTAGGATGATGCAGTTCTATGTGTAGTTTATGTCAAAAACAAGTGCCCATCTCATGATATTAAAAACAAGACTCCATGTTAAATGTGGCATGGCCACATTCCTTCGATGAGGAATCTCAGGGTCTTTGGTTCCACCTATTATGCCTTGATTCCTAAGGAGAAAAGAAACAAACTTGATGCAAGGAGTTGGAAGTGCATATTATTTGGGTACTCAAATACCACCAAGGGATATCGTCTTTACGATGAGACAAACAAGAAATTCATCCTTTTCAGAGATGTAATCTTTCTTGAATCCTCCAAGAAAGATGAAATTGATGAGGGGAAGATTGATCATTTGGAAAAATTCACTCGTGTAAAGACATATCATGAATTTTATGATGAGATTCCACATCTTGAAGGGGGAATCCCTATCTTGGGTCAATGTCTAGAATCTCCTTTTGAAGCACCATCTTCCACACATGAAGAATTTCTTGCCACTTAATTAGAACCTGAATTTCATTTGGATGATGTGATCGAGAGGATTGAAAATTTGAGGCTTGATGAGAACTCAACACCATCTCAATCAGTTGATCAACCTAGACCATATCAGAAAGGTCCACCAAAATGGCTCACAAAAACACTTGAAAGTGTTCACCTTGATGAGGTTGAAAAGACAGGAACCAGAATGTCCTCAAGATAAGATGGACGTAATGAAGATATGTCAAACTCACATGATGCAGATGACATGGATGTTTCATATGATTGTGAGTTGAGTTTTATCTACTAACCTTGAAACGACTTCCTTTAAAGAAGCCACTTCTCATGATGAATTGAAAGAAGCAATGTAGAAGGAATATGATGCTCTCATAAAAAATGGGACATGGAAGTTGGTGGATCCTCCATTCAGAACCAAACCAATCGGCTGCAAGTGGGTATTAAAGAACAAGTATAGATCAAATGGCTCACTTGAAAAGAACAAATAAAGGCTCATAGCAAAAGGATTTGCACAGAAAGAAGGTGTTTATTATGAGGAGACTTTTTCCCCCACAGAAAAATGGGCTACCATCCATACTCTATTTTCCATGGTAGCACATAATGGATGGAAAATTCATCAAATGGATGTGAATACTTCTTTCTTGAATGGATACTTCAAAGAGAATGTTTTCATGTCTCAACCAGAAGGCTTTTTTTGAAGGGACAAGAACATAAGGTATGCAAGCTCATCAAATCATTATATAGATTGAAACAACCACCGTGAGCATGGTATTAAAAGTTAATAGAGCATATTTTGAAATTGAATTTCAATCATTTCAATCTTGATGATGCAGCTTTGTTTGTCAAGAAAGTTGGAAATTTTTTTGTATATCTTGTAGTATATGTAGATGATATGTTGATAATAGGGAACAATGAGAGTTACATTGCATCCATAAAGAAAGAGTTGAAGAAAGGATTCAAGACAATATATTTGGGACATCTTCACTATTATTTGGGCATTGAGGTGATTCAAAATCCAAGGTACATATTCATCTCCCAGAAGAAGTACATTGGAGAACTATTGAACAAGTTTGGCATGGTTGAGTGCAATCATGATTCTACTCTAATGGAACAGAATTTGAAACTCACATCAAAAGAAGGGAATAAATTTGAGGATGCAACCAAGTATAGACAGCTTGTGGGAAGTTTTATCTATCTTACTACCACCAGACCAAACATTTCATTTGTTGTTGGGATTCTTTCCAGGTTCAAGAAAAATGCTTGTGAAGGACATTGGTATGTTGCAAAAAGAGTTCTAAAATACTTGAAAGGAAGTCAAGGTTTTGGACTCAAGTACTCTAAGGTGCATGACTTCAACCTAATTGGATATTCTGATTTAGAATTTTTCAAGGATAAGGAAAATGGAGTACCAACTACAGGCTATCTCATGATTCTTTGATCAACAGTTGTCTCCTAAAGATCACACAAATAGTGAGTTCCATCAGATTCCATAGCAGAGGAAGAATATGTGGTAGTTATAGAAGCAACAAAGGAGATTGTGTGGCTCGGGAAAATACTTGAAGACTTGTAGGAGAAACAAGTAAATTCTACTCCTCTTCTATTTGACAATACTTTTGCAATCATATTGGCCAAGAATCCTAGATTCCATGGTCGAACTAAGCACGTAAACACAAAGTATCACCTGATTTGATATCATGTAGAGGCCAAGACTATTCACTTGAGACATTATTCCACAAATGAGCAAATTGCAGACATCTTCACCAAAGAGATTGGAAGAGAAAATTTTGAAAATTTCTTAATGATGTATGGACTCACACACACCCCTTCCAATTAAGGGGGGGAATGTTAGACACGTAATACTTTGGATTGCATTACTGTAATAATATTGTAAATATGAAGAGTTGTAGGTGATAGGAAGTGTCTTCAGTTATGGAATACCAATAGTCATTTGCTTGTATGTATTTACCTTTCATCTTAATCTAATACGCATCAGTGTGGAGTTACCTTTTTCCGCCAATGCCTGGCCTAACATCTAGAAATGGAGTGGGAATCATTTTTAAAATTCCTTACTCTGGTATATATCCACATGCCATCAAATTAGAATTCCCATGTACCAATAACGAAGCCGAATATGAAGCGTTAATCCAAAGAATATTTTTTTCTCTTCACACTACAAGGAGAACACCTTCCTGTGGAGGTTTTTACTTAACCTCCCCAAAAACTTATTCCCTTAGATGTTTATAGTGGAGGTTGTTAGCAGAGGCGGGTGGATGGAGGTTTTTGTGGAGGTTTTTTTTTGGTGCACCTTTATGGTAAATACGCACCAGTGTGCACCTAAAACATATTGCATTGATGCTTAAATGTTCAAACACATCGTCAATGTTCATAGCAGAGGCGGGTGGCCGTAGGTTTTTTGCGTAGGTTTTTATCTTGGTGTGCCTTTAAGGTATATACACCCCGATCAGTTTATGAACAATATTGCACCAGTGCATCCATGTTCCAGTAGCACCGCCATAATTTATAATAAAATTACATGCAACGAATAAATCACACCGGTGTCGTTGAATAGTATGCATCGGCACATTCATGAACAATACAATACCGGCGTGTCCATGTTCCAGTAGCACCACCATAATTTATAATAAAATTACATGTAATGAATAAATCAAACCAGTGTCATTGAACAATACACCCCAGTGCGCCTAACTATTGAAAGGTGCAACGCAATAGGGTAAATAAATAAAAAATACCATATTGATTTTCATTGTTACAATGCATCCCATGCTTCCAAACTCTCAATCAAGCACCGATGCTCACCTTTATTCCTAAGACACCCTATTTCCAATGATCTAAACCAACTAGGATAGATCCATTGGTGGATTCCATACATTTCCAAATTTTGGAAATTACCACGAATTGTATTTCCTCTCAATGGTACAACCATGCCTCCTTACGATAGAAGAGAGCAAGTAAATTGTTTATTACCTTCCAATTTGCATTTTCATCCAATCAAAATTACAATTTAGCTTGAAATTTTGCATTTATTTCAATTTCATGCGGTACACTTGAACGGTTCGGGTCACCCCAAAGCGGTGTGTACTTTTTTAAATACACATTGGACACCACCTCAGGTGTGTATGGTGTTAAATACAAGGTGAGCACTGCCAACAAAGTGTCCATATATTTATGCACCAATGTCATTCAATCTAGCGCACCACGATAAATTACTAAAAAACAAAGCGGTGCATCCTTCCGAACACCCCAACACATGTGCAAAATGGGCTTATACCCACACTGACACATTACACTGCATTAACTACACCACTACCTCAAAGATATATAAAATTTAACTTAGTAGTGCACCAATTTTAACCAACTGCTCTGGGGCATACCCGAAAAAATAACGCCCTGGCATGTGAATGTTCAAATGCACTTCCATACTTTGTAAAAAAATACACGCACCGAATAAATCGCACCAGTGCCATTTAACATTACGCGTTGGTACACTTCACTTAACTAATGGAACCGTTAACATAACGATTTATAAAATTTAACATAGTGGTGCAACCATTGTAATCCAACACATCGACACCGTATACAGAAATGCACTGAGACATATATTTCCCAAATTTGCATAGTTGGGTGTCTCATTGGATGCCTCGTTCATGGTGCTCTATCATTTACAATACATCAAGGTACAAAACTTCGATGCTCCACTATCGTAGTGGTACCGATGCATTAATAGTAACACCTCGCACCAACCCGTTGTGTCGTTTCGGTGGACGCCATATAACCAATGTTTTCGACAACATAACGCATTGTTAAACAAAATGTCAGTGCTCCAATAGCATGGTAGCACAGGTGCATTTATATTAAGACTTCACACTGTGTAATTTCATATCCAACAATTTCACTAGTCGGTGCAGATGGATCAAAACAACGCATTGGTAATGTAAAGAGCACAACACTAGGCCAAATTTTCACAAATTTTCAGTGCAGTGTGTCCTATGGTAAGCACCGCTAAGATGCTAGTAAGTGCACCAATTGAGATAAATGCACCGATGTGTTCTATTAATCAAACTGGCTTCCAAGTTTTTGAAACATAAATTCCTTTCACGGTGTGTCAAATAAATAAAGTGCATCGGTGATGTGTACTACAACATAGCGAGAAAAATACATAATATTTTTTTGTCTCGATTCATTTTATGGGATGTCGAGTCACCGGTGTGTTATAATAAAAACGCATCGGTATCAATGCATACAATGCTGAAATGGAGTGTCAATGCGTTACTTTAACCAAAACACACAACGACAATTAAGTAAGTTGTACCAGGAAAAATAGTTTAAAAACTATCATTTTGGTACGCATTTTAGAACATGCCCATTAACGGTGCGTCAAGAGAAGACAACACACTAGTTAAAAGCATCTGATGCATGAACTAACATAGAGATTCAGTGTGTTTAATATAACCAAATTCACCATGTGGTTTAACATTGACCCTTAACCGATGTGATATATATCACAACGCAACGCTATAGATATCGGTGCTTGACTAACAATGACACATCGGTGCATTATATTTAACACTTGTTGGTTCAATGTCTTATGTCTGATAAGGAGGAGCATCGGACGTGGTGCACATGTATTTGTTAATAGTGTTAGCACATGTAAATTTTCACATGAAATTTTTTTATTTGGGAAAACTTGTTTTGATGGCTAAAGAAACGTAGAATTGAACCACTAGAGCTTGATTGACTCATTTTTTTCTATTTTGACCTTTTTTGGAAGGTTGCATGCATCAAACCCCTATTTTTTTTAAATGCCTTAGAGATTTGAAGATTGCATGCATGTGCACAGTGTTTTTGATAAAAGTATGGACTATTACATGTGATGATATCATATTTCTACCCATACATATGCTGGAATGTTTTTGTTTTGAGATAAGAACTATAAATGCAAAATTTGCAGTTGCACAACAACCTTGCTGCACAACTATAACAGTCTTATTTTCAAGTAGAAAAATGAGGTTTCCTTGTCAATTTTTGAGTGGGAATCTCAATCAGTTGAGTGATAATGAGATAGACATTGTGAATGCATCAATATAAGTAGTTTATCAACCAAAGGTAATTTGGGCTCATTCATTGCAGTTTCACATATATTAGGGTTTTTAAGTTTTGAGAGGCAATTGATTTTTTGAAGGAGGGTGAAGGGGTTCTAGGGCACCCTGTCATCATCATTAATCTATTATCACCATCAACCATCTTCATCTATCATCCAAAGTAAAAAAGAATGGACAAAATGAAAAAAGGGGGTTTCGCTACGCAATTGTCCTAATATTATTTTTTAGCAGCAAAGTGGGTTTCGTATTGTCCTTTTTTGAATTGGAGGTGAAATCAGTTAGAATATGATGTATCAGACAACATCATTGTATCAACTTGATCAGGTTATCAGTCAGTACATGTAGCTTCATTTTTGCAATATTGAGGCACATTAAGGTTTTGAATATTTGTGAAGGTAATGATGTTTTGAAAGAGGTTGGAGAGGTTCTCAGGCCACCTATCATCATCATGAAGACTAAATTTACCATTAGTCACTCATCACATACAAGTCAAAGATAAAAAAAATATGAAAAGAATTTTTTTGCGCAAGTCACTGCAGGGCACGCTACGCAAATGATTGTTTTAGTGGTCAACTTCAAGATTGCTTTCTAAAAAACTAGAGAGGAGTTTTGAAAAACCTATAGAGGTTTATGTCAAGAATGGACCCAATAACAAAAAAATCTCTCATATTTGCAATAGGTGTCGTATTTTGGGATATTTGAATGAATCTTTACAAACCATTTTTCCATATTTAAGCATTTAATGATTTCATGTTTTAGTCACCATCTTTGGGCACGAATTCCGAGAATCTGGAGAGGAATTTTCGAAAACCCAAAGAGGTTTTTGTCAATAACGTACCCACTAATAGAAACGTCTCTCATTTTTTCACATATATCATGGTTTGGAACATATTCAATGATATTTGAGGCCTTTTTTCCATAATTTTGCCAAGCCAGATTTTCTATAGGTTACTGTTGCGCAACAACCTTGCTACGCAAATGTGACAGAGCATCCAAAGGATGTCTAGATCAACATGGACAGGTCAGTAGAGGTGTCAAGTCATGTTAAATGAGAACCAAGGTCAAATATCACCATATTATGGATTCAATCATCTTTTTTGTCAAGTGGTTATGATGTAATTAATGAGTCAAAGTTGACTCCTTCCTTTTAGCAAATTAGTTTAGATATTGTTACCAAATATTTTGCAACTGTACCTTAATTTAGATAGGTAGTTGAATTCGAAATTTAGGAGGATAGGAGGAGACATTTTGTATATATTTTATGGAGCTACATCATCTCAAGGGGTGGAGTGTGTGAGGAGAAGTCATTGTGTGCATTATAAACTGTTTTCTGAGACTAATGCAAATTGTTGCACCAGAAGTACCTGGAACTTATCATCAGATATTCATGTGATTATTGCTCCTTTATCCTTATGCTCCTACTGTGCATGTTTTTCCATTGTCTTAATCAATTTATGTTTTATGTTTTCTTCTATATGTTAAAGTGAAATACATGTGTATGAACTCATCTTAATTTAATGTTCTAGGCATATGTTTTCCTTCTCTGTTTCTGTTATAATTTCCTTGGGATTCATCCCTGATAGATGCCTTAAGGGATTAATGTTTCCTCTCTGAATTTTCCACTAAAACGACATTTAATTGGTATAAAGGAGTGTTTTCTACCTTTCCTCTGATAAGACATTTTCCAATTAACCAGTGTTCAGTCCTTTATTAGTCTCTAATCCTATGACTCCATTTCCCAATGGATCTTCAATCTACTTTGCTACCAAATCATTAAATTCATTTCAAAATTAGAGATCTAGCCTTTGAGCATAACGCCAAATCAGTCCTTTTAGTGACTGATTTGAAAGAGAGAGCCCTCTCTGAAACTGAAAGGGCTAGCTTTCAGTTTCCAAGTGGTTTGTGGTTACCTTTGTGATTTTCTTCCTTAGCCAAAGAAATTTACAGAGTGATAACAAATAGCACCAATTACTTTTTCACTTTTGTTTTGCAAATAGAAACTATTTTCAATTTTTGATAAATACAAATTAGTTATATATGTTTTTTGTTTTATATTTTAAATTCATTTAATCTATATGTGTGTGTGTGTGTGTGTGTGTGTGTGTGTGTGTGTGTGTGTGCCTATAAAGGATTTTATATGAATCAGATACATCGACGACACCAAGTGAAATAGTAGCAGTAGAAGCCAGACGAAAAAAAAATTTAATTCACAATCTACATATGCAAACCTCCACAATTAAATTTTGTGGAGGTTTTGCTTTGCAGAGGAAAAAACATTGGTCACTCTTTGGTGCCTCTCATAATTTAGTGCATGGACTCGATCCTCTACCACTTCCTCAGTGGTCTACCTCGCATCTCCTCCTCCACGGGCCGCTCGACTTTCTCCAAGATATCGTTCTCATCATTCTTGTAGCCATAAATGAACTGGCGTCAATTCGCTTGTAGATCACATACCTACACCTTCTCTTCTTCACCTTAAGGGGGCTTATAGAATAGCTCTTTGATAATGGGGAGTAATTTCATAGGCCCAAAGTATCCATAACTAGTGCCCTTGCCTATGGCACTGAGCACATCAACTTCGTTGTCTTCCAAGTCTGTCATGTTGGCCCCTACTTTGGCACAATTAGGACTAACAAGCTCTACGATCGAAGTTTCCTAGTGCCCCTTTGCCCAATTCAAAAAGAAAGGACCCCGGTGGATTTCTTAACTATAACACTATGTCATCCTCAAGAATGACTAAATATCCATATTGTATATTTAATCGAAGCTAAAAAGCACATTTGGAAAAGAAACTGATGATCCATAAGTTTTTTCAGCATTCCTTATCGCTAAATATTAAGCATTTCCCTTGCCTTGGCCTAATCCTCCATGACATCCTCACCCGTGTACTTACTAATAAGTTCATCGTGTTTCTTCTTCTCCACAACCATGCTCTCTTTGTTGTTGGTTTCCCTTGTCCTGCTCTCCCATTTCTTATGTGATGCCATCATTTTCCTTGAATAAGACCAACTTAATGGAAACAATGTCCCAGCTCTTGATCATCAACCTAACCTGCCTCTAGATAGACTCAATCCTCTGTCACTTCCTTAGCGCTCTAGCCCACATCTCCTCCTCTGTGGGCCGCTAGACATTCTCCAATATATCGTTCTTTTCATCGTTTTCACCATAATAATTGGCATCAATTCACTTGTAGATCACATACATAGACCTCCTCTTCTTCACCTCGTGGGGCTTATTGAATATATATTTGACACTGGAGAGGAATTTCCTCGTCGCACTTGTACAATTGGTTGTTGGAAGATTGTAACATGTCATCTTCCAACAATCAATTGTACAAGTGCAACTAAGAAATTCCTCCCCGACATCAAAGAGATATTCGATAAGCCCCCCCAAGGCGAAAATGAGGAGGTCTAGGTATGCGATCTACAAGAGAATTGACACCAGTTATTATGGCGATAGCGATGACGAGAACATTATCTTGGAGAAAGTCTAGCAACCCCCAGAGGAGGATATGCAACCCAGAGCACTGAGGGAGTGGTAGAGGATCAAGTCTATCTAAAGGGAGGCTAGGTTGACAATCTAGAGTTGTGAGGGCATTTCCATTAAGCCGGTCTTGTTTTTGGAAGTTGAGGATGTGGCGGAAGAATTGGGAGAGTGGGACAAGGGAAACAACAATAGAGAGAGCGATATTTTGTTTCCCATGTGCCCTTTCTGGATGAGAAAACGATTGAGCACATGGTTGTGGAGAATAAGAAACATAATGAAATTCTTAGTAAGTACATGGGTGAGGATCTCATGGAGGATCAAGCTAAGGCCAAGGAAATGCTTAATATTTAGAGATAAGACATGTTGACAAAGCTTATGGATCATCAGTTCTTTTTCCAAATGTGCTTCTTAACTTCTATTAAATATACAATCTGGAGCTTAGGTCAATATTGAGGCTAACAAAGTGTTATAATTAAGACATCCAATAGGGTCCTTTCATGTTGAACAGGGAAAAGGGGCACTGGGAAGCTCTGATCGTAGAGCTTGGTAGTCCTAATTATCCCAAAGTAGGGACCAACATGATGGACTTGGAAGGGAATGAAGTTGATGTGCCCAATGCCACATAAAAGGGCTCGAGTTACAAATACTTTGAGGCTACGAAAATCATCCTCATCCCCAAAGAGTTATTTGATAATCCCCCTTGAGGCAAAGAAAAGGAGGTGTAGGTATGTGATTTACAAGAGAATTGACGCCAGTTCATATTATGTCTACATGAATGATGAGGATGGTATCTTGTAGATAATCGAGCAGCCCGTGAAGGAGGAGATGTGAGGCAAAGCATTGAGGAAGTCGCAAAGAATCAAGTCCATGCACTAAATTATGAGTGTAACCGAAGAGTGATCTATGTTTTGCCTCCACAAAGGAAAACCTTCGCAAAACTTTAATTGTGGAAGTTTGCATACATACGTTGTGAATTAAATTGTTTCTCGATGTGTTTTATGCAACAACCACTCTAGTGCGATTTCAATCACTCTGGGGTGCTATAAACAATATAACACACATGTATATTTTGTTTTTTCAAATCATGTTGATGTTGTTGTTTGATTTATAAAACGTATAATAATTACGCTAATGATTTCTCTATTTTTAAATTAAAATTAAGATGTATAACTCATTAGAATTTAGAGTTGCCATATAATGTTTAACTTTAGTTATGAAATCATTTACTTTGGATTGTAATTGTGAAAACTTAAACTATTAATGCCATATAATGTTAAATTCATCTTCAAGGTGAATTATTTAATTTCCATCAAGATACAATATGTTGAATAAATATGTTTACAAAGAAAATTTACTTTTATGAAATGTTATTTTCTCATTTATTTTATTGATAATATTATAACAATTGTTCATAATTACATTTATAATTGTTATATTTATGAGTAGCGATGGTAGAAATATCTTTCATGTTAGGATGTTCCTTCTTTTTTTCAATTCTTATATTGGGATGACTTATGCCAAGTGTCATATTATATTATAAAATGCACCTCACTGTATATTAATAATAATAATAATTAATAAAGTTGTTAATATAATCAATATGTTTTTTTTTAGTTTGTAGGCGAAAATGTCAATTTTTTAAAAATGATTGTGTTAAATTTTTATTGCAAAAATGCAGGCATGTATTTTTAAATTATGATACATGTTACATGAAAAATATTAAAATAATAGGAAACAATAACTTTTTTTATAATTTTTTTATATATATTTGGAATTAATATATATACATGTTACATGATACAATAAATTATGATACATGTTACATGAAAAATATTAAAATAATAGGAAATAATAATTTTTTTATAAATTTTTTATATATATTTGGAATTAATATATATATATATATATATATATATATATATATATATATATATATATATATATATATATATATATATATATATATTTCATCAAATAATAACATTTATATAAAAATATGTATTTTGAATCCATAGAAATAAATCTATAAATGCATGCAATTTCAACAAATATGAGTATGTGTAAACTATTTAAAAAAATTTTGTAAAAAGGAAACACAATGACAAATGATTTGGAAATGATAAATTTAATCAATTGGTTTATGCAATCCCACCCACCACCATGTTTTTTAAGACAAAACAAAATTTGATATAAAGTCATTATATAACATCGACATATGATACTTTCCCTCCCAAAAAATTTAATTTTACATAATGTGCATGCATCCTATGACATTAGTGTTCTATGTAAATTCTACAATTACTAATATTCATTCTCATATTTTTGTAATCATGTAATGAAAATCATTTTATTAATACATATGTCTTATCAAATAACTAATATGCATCTATCATATGTCCTCCACAATTAATCCTAAGATATCTTTTTTTTTTAAATAAGTTTTTGTATTATAAGTTACCTATCAAATTCCATCATATACATGATTGTCTGCAAAGCATAAAGTTTATTGGTCTTCACTACCCAGGTGGGAAACCAATGCAGCCAGGTGTTCAAAATAAACCACTTCCTAAAATATAAAAACTCGCCATAACCAAAAAACAGCTTTCTATGCACGTTGTGTTGTCCATCAACCTCAGTACCACGCAAGGCGATAACAAAAACTAACCAAAATCTGGCCATCAATATAATCCTAAAACAAGAACCTGAGAATGATGTCTTCATGTTGGAGTCGTGTGCGGGTGAGAAGGTGCCCCAGTGTTGGTGAACTCCAAATTCATGATTGTCATTGTGGTCGAAGGAACCAGAGAGTGGTGGAGGAATGCAGATAACAGAGCCTCTAGACATTCTTCGCGGCACTCCCTGAGCTCGGATTTGAACAAAAGATCCACCAAGTCATGCCTGACTTCGAAGACAAGTTCCTAAAAAATATACAATGAAGCCTAGATACGAGAGTAATCCCCACAGGCGTAGAAAACGGACGGAAGGGGTTGAGATGGGGTCGCCTCCGGGGTAGGAATGGCATTGGGCTAGGGGTGAGTCGGTGGCATTGTAGAGGAGTTGGACGACCAAGAGTTTGAAGGGCCATTCGAAATGGCACCAGGGGCGAAGCCTAGAGAGTTACCCTGGTTTTCAAACCACTCGACTCAACAAGCTCAAGGTGAAGACAACGGAGCAAGGCTTTGATGGTCAACGAGGGATTGAGAAGCAACAGAAGTGGGAAAGGGATGATGTTGGTGAGGGTTTCTATTAGCCATCCTTCCATAAGTATTGTATCAGGTTGGGCCTCATTTGGAATTTCCTCTCTGCCTCAGCATAACCAGAAGGGGGAGCTGGGGGAGGACAATATTCAAAGCAGAATTCTGGAATCGAAAGGAAGGGACAACCAAAGAATTGAGATAGTGGAAGAGAACAACAACAACAGTGGAAAATGGTAGGTAATGGAGAAGGAACAACCCTGGAGCCAAGTGAAAAATATGGAGGAGCTGATATGACAACCTGTTTGCAGTGTCCATCGCCATAACTGCTCCAGGAGGAATGACACATTGTAGCACTTGAAGGTGGTACTCTGCGGAGAGAATGAACAAGCGAGTGTAATTACAAGACATTAAATTATTGGGGGTGTGATCCGGATTATTTTCGGCACGAAATGAGAGTGGAGATATAATAAAGAAATGCACAGAGATATCGCGTATATCCAATAATATAA